>JAGFPH010001015.1:184806-198746 GCA_018207615.1 Philaenus spumarius | reverse complement strand
TTAATAATGTCGTCTTAATTACGTTGTCTTAATAATGTCGTCTTAATAATATCGTCTTAATAATGCCGTCTTAATTACGTTGTCTTAATAATGCCGTCTTAATTACCTAGTCTTAATAATGTCGTCTTAATAATATCGTCTTAAAAATGCCGTCTTAATTACGTTGTCTTAATAATGTCGTCTTAATAATGTCATCTTAATTGTGACGTCTTAATAATGTCGTCTTAATAACGTCGTATTAATAATGTCATCTTAATAATGTCGTCTTAATAATATCGTTTTAATAATGTCATCTTAATAATGTCGTCTTAATAACGTCGTCCTATTAATGTAATCTTAATTACGTCATCTTAATAATGTCGTCTTAATAATATCGTCTTAATAATGCCGTCTTAATTACGTTGTCTTAATAATGTCGTCTTAATAATGTTGACTTAATAATTACGACAAGAAATCAAGAGACTTATCAAACTAAGGTAATTTATAGTTAATAAACACTTGGAACCACAATATGCCAATCAAATTTGAACCTGTTTAGAAGGCTTTAATTTTAGTGTATCACAAGTTATATGTGCCCATTACAAATTTTAGAGATTAGGGTTTTAGGATGAGACCCTATGGGTTAACTATTATTCTAAAGGTGGATAACTGTCCTGAAATAAAATGTTCCATATTTCCGTAATTTAGGAAATTAAGGGTAGTTTGTAAAAACAATAATTCTGTACATAGATTAATGACCATGCAAATGTAATGATCGATGTTGTTAAATAATATGAAAAATGCGGTGTACTCAAAGCTTGTTGTATGTACACACAAAAGCATTTAGCAGAATTTAATGATTTTTCAAAATATGGTCATATTGTAAGAGATACAGTTATTGGCCCTTTAAGCGAAGTACCTGTCTTAAAATAACTCTACACTCTTGGTATGTTTGTTTTTTAGAGTTTCAAGATATTATTTGTGTAGGAGACTCCTTTAGAATTGCAGGTGTAACATTAAAAGTAAATTGTAATACATATATTAAAATTGAAAAAAGCAAAAATTATCAAAACGTAGTTATTGACACATTATGTTATAGCTATTGCTATTGTGCGACACAGTTATTGGCACCTCATTTATTTGTCTAAAATTCTTAATTTTAAAGTAAAACATGTGTAATAATAACAACAAAAATAATTTCAACTAATGTATAAAATATAAAACATCATAACAAATGTTAAACGTACAAAAATGTTTAAGCCTTTTACTCAAATTCCTCAAAACATTTTGAACAACAATATCACATGAAAATTGGATTCGATCGTCAAAATTTATATCTTTAACACATTTTCTGTGATTGGCTTTCTCATACAATATGTCACAATCTATTTGCAAGCCAATAAAATTATCTTTGAAGTTATTCCCACAAGCGTAACAGTTCTTTATTTGTTTTGTCTGTTTTCATTGTTATGCTAGATTCTTCTTCAAAACATTGGTCAGTTTTATTTTGAACGACTTGGTTTATTTGTGTCAACTACCTGTTCTCTTTCCACATTTTCCTTCCTTTTGCGAATTAGTTTCTTTCCACAAAATGTCTCCGTATTTTTTTTTGTCTCTTGTTTCTCTGTTTATTTAAGTTACAAGATTTGTTTACTTCTCTTCTCTTATTAGCAGAGGCATTTTGTCATTCTAATTCTTCTCATACTTGATATGAAAAAACCTCCAGGTTATTGCTTGATTACTGCAACCTCTTCAATATTTCGGAAGTCATTCATTATTTCGTCCCCGACAATATTTGCAACTTATGTAAGTGACATTGTTGGTATTGTTCTATTATCATTACTTGGATTTTTATGAACTATTTTGTAACCCATCAGTATCTTCCTTCACATAATTCCTTCCTTAACATCTAGAAAAATATATAAAATCTGGGTTCCATGGATATAGGCTTTACCACTTGATTGAAATCTGTAGCTTAACTTCATTTATAACATTTTCAATATATGAGCATAGGAGCAACAGTTTCCTTTGTAATGGCTTCATGCTTATTATTTCGTCTACATTCAAATACACATATTTTCAAATACACACATCTGCTGGCTGTGATATTCTGGTAGAGTTATTAAATAATAAAAGTCAAGATTATTCGTAATTCAGTGCAGAACTCCCACAGTTGTTATGTTAAGTAAATATTATGCCCATCAACAAAGAGTATTACTGGCAAACTTATTTTGTATTTATCAAGAATTGATTGAAAAGCCAAGTCTATATTAAACTCACTTAAAATGCTATGAATACTACCATAGTTATTGGCATGCCTAAAACCAGTTATTGGCACTGCCTACGTGAAATTTATAAGGGTGCCAATAACTATTCTAAGGACAATTTTAACATTTAAATAAATATCTATGAATATTTATTTGTTTATTGTACCATGCCTATCAATTTCAGGGGTATTTGGGATATAACCTGAAAACATAGTTATTGGCCCTCAGTGTCAATAATTAGATTTGTGACTTTAAAGTTTACAGTAATTGACGCCCCTCTTAACAATCTTTCCTGGAGGTTATGTTGTTAAACAATCGCTCATGATAATAAATACTTTTAGTAAATGTAATCATTTTCATTATCAGTAATAAATTAATAAATGTTGTTGTGTAAAAATACAAATTCTATGTTAGTATCCTTATAATTTTGTTAAGAAAAACAGTGAAATAGACTGAACTTAAAAATAATTAATTAAAGCGTAAGCTGCACTGCCGCATTACTATAGAAGAATTTTCTTATCAGTGAATAACTAAGTTTAAAGCAATAAATAATTGTTTATTTTATTAATATTTCGAAATATTTCATGAAAGCTTTACCGTTAATTTCAGTTATTTTTAAACGATTTTAATGTAAAAGTACATGAGGTTTTGCCTTCTCATTTTCTTTCACTTTAACTATAGTTGCGGTAAAACATAGTTGCCAAAATTTGGGAGATAATCATTAGAACACAAATAGACTGACTAGGTTGTAACCATCACTTATAATATATAGATTATATTTATATCCGACAGGTTTATTGTAAAAGTATTTTATGTACAAACTACACGCCTTTTCATGTCTACAAAGGGCAGGTACAAATTTCGTCTTGAGAATTAACTTCCCACTAATTTACAATAAATATTTTTTAAACTTCTGCTAATTTTGTGAAATTTCATAACTTTTTCGTTTAAATTTTGATTATGTTTAATGTGTGGGAAATCATTAACTAAAGTTTTGCTAACCAACCTTGCACGCCAAGTTACGTTGGTTTGATAATTGTTTATTTTTTTTTTAATTTTACTTGTTAGTATTAAATTAATTATTAGTACACTACATTAAAACGATTAACTTAAAAATACACTTATTAATACAATTATTGAAAAATAAGTCATAAATATTTTTATATAATAAAGTAGACCTAAATATTGTTTTAGGTAAGTTCAGTAACGTACCTTTTGCAAATTTTTTTTTTTAATTTTTTTAAACATGATTTAATCACTAACCGGTGCTGACCGGGATCATGGTAATCCAGCACCGAGTGTCGGACTGACGTATAGCCTTACCGACTAAAAACATTCACCCTGGGGATTTCGGATGAATTATTTTCTTTATTATTTTGTTCAGTAAATTATTTACTAGAAACATCATTTTGAATTATGACACTTCAGTTTTTAAATAATGTAACATCTTTCATACTAGATCATGTCCAGCAAACGTTCGGAACTTATACTAAAATTAGCAAAATTACAATGTAATAATCAAAATTAAATGTCACAGACAGACCAATATGAAGGGATTTCACCCAATTATGACAAATGGGTAGTTGGACCGAACGTCGAAAATACTGATGTTGTTTCTGTACCTTCAATATCTCAAACTGTAAGCATTTCAGATGCCATCCAATCTCCTTTTAAGAAAAATAAAATCGTTCTTCTTCTTCTTCAATAATATTACATAATTAGATTTTAGATCACGTTTTGATTTACCATCAACATCAAAGGACATCATTTCTCCCACCAATATAAAGACCAGATATCAGTAAATGAAAAACAGTAGCGAAGATTAGGATTGTAGTACTGATTAAGATGCTGATCCCAATTGTGAGCATAATAAATGTACAGAAAAATATTTAAACTGTCTTTCTTAATGAAAGGGAAAACACAAGTATCAAGCCAAAGAGTTGTTCATAATGTAAATAGTTTAAGTAGCAGTGGAATTATTACTGTGAGCAATATTGAGCAAAATTATTGTTTTAATATAGATTTTGTAGAACAACAACAACAAAACAAAATATGAAAAAAAAGTATCTGATTAAAAATAACTGGTTGAAAATAAAATTAAGCTATTAAAAAATTCTGGCCAGGCTTAATTTTAAAAATTCCATGTCAAAATCTATGAAAGTGGTCATGGAGAAAAATTAAAACATGTTTTTTTGATCGGAATCCATTTTTTCTCACACTCATCTTTATTTTAATAATGTTTAGCTTCCAGATGTCCCGCTACCTCCAGGCTGTTTTGAGCTTCCGACTCTTAGACTGACTGTCGAGTCTTTGGTTGCCCACGACCTCATAATGTAGGCCTCCTGTGCACTTCACATAAATTGAATTTTCCATTACTGTGTATATCTGTCGTACATTAACATGTAAGCATCTCGGCCATGGACTCGAACTGCACACACTGTCATTTAATTTTAACTATTTATTAATATGCAATAAGTAACAAAAGTAATGGCCCTGCATAGGAGAACCCTTATGAAAAATTACACCAGTCAATGTATAATGGTTACTGTTTTTTATTATGTGTTGCTTTCTAAAATGTTTGTTTAATGATGCAGTTGATTTCGTTATTCCATCCACCGTAATCAATAACTGAATAAAAATAACATCTAGGTAATTTTCAATATATTGTTACATTACATGTACTTCTAGAGATATTACATTTAATACTATCGTCCTATTGTAACCATACGTTATATTTCCTGTCCATAAACATTTTTACAGATATGTTTTTTCACCATCAGTAATTGGTAGAATTAATTTAGTCTCCCTTCTATGTAACTCATTTGATACGTTGTTACAGTTCATACACTGGTGTGTTTCACTAATTTCTATTTCAAGGTTTCTTTTTAAATTGCTGTAAACTCGTAAAATATCATCAAAAAATTCACTGTAGTCTTGATGATGATTTGTTGTAAAAAGACTTTGACCTAATCTTGTGTCTACACCTTTTCGAATATTATTTGTGGATAAAGGAATATCGTCTTCAATTTCATATTGTATAGCTAAATTACTTAACTCGATGTAATTACTATTTTTAATGTTATTTCTCAAATAATCACTATGTAATAAACATTGTAGTGTGACATTAGTATAACAAGATACATTGTCAGTATTTGTGAATGCTCTAACTCTGTTTACACAGTTATCAATATATGTATTTTTTTTATTTATATTTTTCATCTTTTTGCTGATGATGTAGATTGTAATGACTCAGTAGTTTTGTTACTACAATTATTATTACCGTTGCTGTTACTCATAATTACATCGTTGTGTGTTCTAACTTTATGTTCATTTTCACTACTACAATATTTATCATTGAGAGTGTCGTTTTTTTCATTATTATTATTATTTAAAGTTTCATCACAATTGTAGTAATTGGTTTATGATGACCAAAATAATTTTCGTAGTACCTACTTTGTGTGTTATTCATGTTTTTTACAAAACCCAAATCTATTTTTGTATCAGAATTTGTGGAATATTGATCCGCAATATTCAATGTGAAACCATAATGCTGTAAATCTAAAAAAATTGGATAACTCGATTGTTCGTTACAATTTATATTAAAGTCACCAACAATTATGATTTTATTTTCACTTGGTTCACTAGTATTCTATATACCGTACTACATTGTAGTAAATTTAATTGCCTTTCAAATGATATAATTTACAAAATGCATCTGGGTTTATTTATCTGGTAGAAATCCAGTAATTTTCTTACACAGGTGCACAGGTGATAACAAATATCATTTATTGAACAATTATTGTGAATTTTAATTTATCTTCTGGTTACTTTACAAATAATTCCTTTGTAGGCCTACAGATTTGTATTTTCTTCGTAAATCATTATACTGTTTAAAAACAATTTACTGTTTCAAATTATCGCAATACACGAAAAAAGCATGAAAGAGAACTAACTCTATTCCAAGTGAAAAACAAATATGTAATAAATAAAGTAACCTATCGTCCAACATTTTAAAACAATGATTGTCAACAAAATCTTACTTTTCTTCAGTTACAAATAATTGTTGTAGGAATAACCTCAAATCTACTGATATATGATTTAAAAACATACATTTTTACCGTAAATTATTACTGTTTAAAATACAATTTACTGTTTCAAATGCACGCAAAAAGCATGAAAGAGTCCTAACTCTTTTATATTAATTCTAAATGAAGAACTAATTTATAATAAAGTAACCTATCATCAAACATTTTAAAACAAATAATTAAACAATCTTAACTTTCTTCAGTTACAATGAAATGTTGTAGGCCAAAAATAAAAACTACTAATACATGATACATATATATACTTTTACCGTACAATTTAACTCACAAATTGTACTTGGGCTTATGAATAGTTAAAATTTTGCAATTACCTTACGTGGATAGTAACAAAATCATTTATCGGAAGTTTTCTATTAATTTTGTTCGTTGTTCCGAGTACTGTTTCTAAAACACCTTTGTACAGGATTATAATAAATTTAATTGACTTTCGAATAATATAGCTCACAAATTGTACTCATCAGGCTTAATATTGGAAGAAATTGCGCAATTACGTTACATAGGTAATGAAAAACTCATTTATTGGTAATTTCCTATGAATTTTGTTCCTTGTTTCAAGAACTGTATCTAAAATACCTTTGCACAGGATTGTAGTAAAATTAATTGCCACCCAAATAATATAGCTCATAAATTCAACTCGGACTTATAAGTGGGAGAAATTGCGAAAAAATCTGACATGGATTATAAAAAAAATCATTTATCGGGAGTTTTCTATAAATTTTGTCCCTTGTTACGGGAACTGTACCTGAAATACGTTTGCACAGGATTGTAGTAAATTTAATTAGCTTTCGACTGCTCAAAAATTACACGCAGGCTTATGAGTGAAAGAAATTGATTAAAAACCCTTAATTTATTATGAAAAATTCATTTATCGGGAGATTCATATCAATTTTGTTCCTTGTTTAAGGGACTGTACCTGAATTACCTTGGAACAGGATTATAGTAAATTTAATTAGCTTTCGAATGATGTAGCTTAAAAATTATACACTGGCTTATTAGTATGCGAAATTGCGCAAAATCCATACATGGATAAGAAAAAATCATTTATCGGGCGTTTACTATCAATTTTGTTCCTTGTTCCGGGAATTATACCTGAAATACCTTTGCACAGGATTATAGTAAATTTAAATATTTTTCGAATTATATACCTCAAAAATTACACACAGGCTTATGAGTGTGCGAAATTGCGCAAAATCCCTACATGGATAATGAAAAAACCATTTATCGGGAGTTTCATATAAATTTTGTTCCTTGTTCCGGGGACTGTATCTGAGTTACTTTTGCACAGAAATATGGTAAATTTAATTACCTTTCAAACGATATAGCTCAAAAATTGCACACGGGCTTATGAGTGGGATAAATTGAGCAAAAACCTTACACAGATAATGAAAAAATCATTTATCAGGAGATTGCTATCAATTTTGTTCCTTGTTCCGGGGACTGTACCTGAATTACTTTTACACAGGATTGTAGGAAACTTAATTACCTTTCGAACGATAGAACTCAAAAATTGCACACAAGCTTATGAGTGGGAGAAATTGCGCAAAAACCTGACATTGATAATGAAAAAATCATTTATCGGGAGTTTCCTATCAATTTTGTTCCTTGTTTCGGGGACTGTACCTGAATTACTTTTACACAGGATTGTAGTAAATTTAATTACCTTTCGAACGATATAGCTCAAAAATTGCACACGGGCTTATAAGTGGGAGAAATTGCGCAAAGACCTGTAATGGATAATGAAAAAGTCATTTATCGGGAGTTTCCCATCAATTTTGTTCCTTGTTCCGAGGACTGTACCTGAAATACCTTTGCACAGGATTGTAGTAAATTGAATTACATTTCGAACGATATAGCTCAAAATCTGCACAAGGGCTTATGAGTGGGAGAAATAATGCAATTTCCTCGCTCTAACTTTGCCATTTTGGTTTGAATCAAACAAGCCGCCATTTTGTGTAAAATCGAAATATGAAAATATCAGTGTCTGGGACATCCTACAAGGACCCTTCCACTAAAGTTTCAGCTATTTTGAAGCATATTTACTACCATTTTATCAAGGTGGGAAAACCCTATATACTTATATAGGTACCCTTCACCCTAATCCCTACCCAAAAACGATTAATCTGTTTAACTCCGCCATTTTGAATCCGATCGAAAAAAAAAGAAAAAAAAGTGTATCTGAAGAATCCTACTAAGACCCTTTCACCAAAAAATCAGCAATTTTGAAGAGCATATTTACTACCACTTATCAATCCGGGAATATAAAGTTCCTTTTTATGTAGTTTAAATATTGTTGAACTTTATTACAAAGACAAAATCATGTAAGTGCTAATAACTGTAGCAGTGCCAATAACTCTAGCCGTTACCATACTTAAAATGAAATATAAGATGTTATATCTATATATATATATATATATATATAAGCGAAATACCACTCACTCACTGACTCACTCATCACGATTTCTCAAAAACTACCGAACGGATTGGAATGAAATTTTATATGCAGCTTCCTCTAGGGCCATAAGTGTTCACTAAAAAAGGGTTTTAAAAAATTGGAAATTTGAGGGGGTTTGGGGGGTAAAAATTCCTGTAAAATGCACATGTTCTCTAGAAGTGTGAAACATTGACTACTAAAGCAAAATCTATTAAGGATTCCATAAAGTTCCTTTTTATGAGGTTTAAAAAGTATTGTTGAACTTTATTACAAATACAAAATCATGTGAGTGCTAATAACTGTAGCAGTAACAATAACTCTAGCCGTTACCATACTTAAAATGAAATATAAGATGTTATATCTATATATATATATATATATATATATATAAGCGAAATACCACTCACTCACTCACTGACTCACTCATCACGATTTCTCAAAAACTACCGAACGGATTGGAATGAAATTTTATATGTAGCTTCCTCTAGGGCCATAAGTGTTCACTAAAAAAGGGTTTTAAAAAATTGGAAATTTGAGGGGGTTTGGGGGTAAAAATTCCTGTAAAATGCACATGTTCTCTAGAAGTGTGAAACATTGACTACTAAAGCAAAATCTATTAAGGATTCCATAAAGTTCCTTTTTATGAGGTTTAAAAAATATTGTTGAACTTTATTACAAATACAAAATCATGTGAGTGCTAATAACTGTAGCAGTAACAATAACTCTAGCCGTTACCATACTTAAAATGAAATATAAGATGTTATATCTATATATATATATATATATATATATAAGCGAAATACCACTCACTCACTCACTGACTCACTCATCACGATTTCTCAAAAACTACCGAACGGATTGGAATGTAAATTTAAAATGGAAAAAGAAGAAAACAGAACGATTAATTTCTTGGACTTAAAAATAACCAGAAATAATAAACAACTAGAATTTGGAGTTTTTAGAAAGGACACATACACCGATAATATAATTAATGCACATTCAAACCACCCAATGGAACACAAAATGGCAGCTTTTCGATACATGATTAATAGGTTATATAGTTTACCGTTAAAAAGGAAAGCACACAAAGAAGAACTAAACACAATATTTAAGATAGCTGAAAATAATGGATACGAAAAGAGAACAATAAGAAAATTAATTCGTAAAATAAAACAAAATTTAAATAATAAGACCAAAGTCACAAAGAAACAAGAAAATATCTGGGCGGGATTTACCTTCACTGGAAAAGAAACATATAAAATGAAACAATTTTTTGGGAAATTCAATGTTAAAACTGCTTTTAATACGAACAACACCATAAAGAAAAGATTAAGCAAGTCTATAGAAGATAGGGAAGCATACGACAAAAATGGAGTATATAAAATAATGTGTAAATGTAACGCAACATATATAGGCCAAACAGGACGAAAACTAAAAACAAGATTTAAGGAACATATTAGATCTTATAAATATGAAAAAAGAGATTCAAATTACGCAACACACTTATTAAATGAGGGTCATATGCCATATGAAATGAAAGAATCAATGAAGCTCTTACACCAAAGTAACAAAGGAAGACGGTTAAATATAATGGAAAACATGGAAATTTTCAAACTAAAAATGAACGGAGAAAATATTATTAATGAACAAATTAACAGTCAATCAGAAATAACTTTCCAAACTCTAAAATTGTTGAAAAAATAAAATATAAAAAAAAAAATTACATAACATATTACATAACGTGTTGCATAACAGATTACATAACAGATTACATAATAGATTACATAACAGATTGCATAACAGATTACATAACAGATTACATAATAGATTACATAAGAAACAGCACCAGTAGTAGGAAGAGAGGGGTGGCTAACTATATCAAGACGATTCCATAACGGATGAATCCAGTACTGAAATAGGTCTCGATAATGGAGGAACTCCGAAACGCGTCGACAAACTTTAGTGAAAGTGTTACGTTAGGATTGGCAGAAAATTGTACTAAAACTTATTTCATGGATCCTAGCAGATATAATTTGTATAATAATTTGAAATTTTATATGTAGCTTCCTCTAGGGTCATAAGTGTTCACTAAAAAAGGGTTTTAAAAAATTGTAAATTTGAGGGGGTTTGGGTTGTAAAAATTACTAAATCACGATTTCTCCAAAATTACCTAACAGATTAGAATGAGATTTGGTATGTAGCTTCGTCTAGGGCTATAGGTGCTTACTAAAAAAGGGTTTCGAAAAATTCTAAATTTTTGGCGGGGTTTGGGGGGATCAAAGTTATTAAATCACGATTTCTTCAAAACTACCGAACGGATTGGAATGCAATTTGGTATGTAGCTTCTTCTAGCGCCATAAGTGTTCACTAAAAAAGGGTTTTAAAAAATTGCGAATTTTAGGGGGCTTTGGGGGGTAAACATTACTAAATCACGATTTTTCCAAAATTACCGAACAGATTGGAATGAAATTTGGTATGTAGCTTCCTCTAGGGCCATAGGCGCTCGCTAAGAAAGGATTTCAAAAAAATTCAAAATTTTGGTGGGGTTTGGGGGGATCAAATTTATTAAATCACGATTTCTTCAAAACTACCGAACGGATTTTAATGAAATTTGGTATGTAGCTTCCTCTAGGGCCATAGGTGTTCTCACTAAGAAAGGGTATGAAAAATTTCGAAATTTTAGGAGGGGTTTGGGGGATCAAAGTTACTAAAATCATAATTTCAGATCTTTTATTATTATGACAATAGTGCTTTTATTATTTAAGATCTATTTATATATATAAGCCAAATACCACTCACTGACTGAACACTTGAAAAGAATACAATTACGTTAAAAAGACTGAAAATACCAACCACCACAGGCAACACCGTACGGATCAGCTACTATAAAATATATTTCATGTAATATTTGTTATTTTGAATTTTTTTTTAACTATGGTTATTAAAATTCTCTTTAATTTTTTTTACAACTGAAACAAACGTTTTTATAGATACTATTTTCCTTAAATAATTTTTCGGTAAAAAAAATATTAAAATTAAAGTAAAAAGTAACAAATAAAATATTATGAAATATATGCCTACAAACTTAAAATTTACCGTTGAAATTTAAAAATTTTATTTTTAAACATAATGTCATTTGTAATTACTTGTTATGTTTATGTTATATGAATCAATTGAGGTTATTCATTCGTAAATAAAATACGATGAAATTCCAGAATATGTATTTGTACAAGGTTTTTCATTTTATATTGTTTTCACTTTTTAAATTACAAATACATGTTTTACCTTTTATTTTCATTACAATTGGTCTTTGTAGTTCCACTATTTCGCATAATACTGTGTCTTCCTCAGTCGTAACACTTAATACTTAGATATAATACAAATCAACACTAAACAAGTACTATACGATTATCTAAGACTAAAACTTCGTCTTTTCACATCTTGCTTGTAATTCTTTAATCGGACATTACTATCAAATAAGCTATTACAACATATTGTATACCTGAAATTGGCAAGAGCATCCTGTAAGTGTTGACATCACTAGATTTTGCTTTATTCGTGAGTATTTAAAATTGCGTTTACAATAATCTGCCAAATATTTTGCTCTTTAAGTTAAATTGGCGTTTTATAGCAGATTTATACTATTCTGCTAAAACTTTTTGTTGCCGCAAACCTGAGTAATCTAATGTAATGTGTAATGTCCATGTAGTTTATCAACTGTGTAGTAACAGTTTTTCACATGTGAAAAATAACAGTTTAACATGAAACAATTTAGAGCAAAATCAAAGCACTAACACAAACAACGCTTAAGTTAAAAATAAAATATTATTAAACCCGTTAATGATCAAATACGTTTTATATAAACTAATATATAATTAAATATGTTAACTTACTTCGAAAATCAAAATTACTAAACCAAATCTTGCTGTTGTTCTGGAAACGAATTTAATAAGCAAAAACTGTGGGATAATTGGTTACTTCCTGTAAGTAAGAGGTTGTTAAATTAATAAAATACTATTAAAATCTATATTACTGATTTTAATTTCGCTACAGGTTTCAATTCTTAATCCATACAGATAATTTACAAGTAAAATCTAGTCCTAGTCCTAAACTTTATGTCTAGACCTGCTCTCTTCCCTACTTTCCTCTCAAATTTCTAGATTAAGATATGCGTTTTTAGTTTAGTTGTAATTACTTGTAAATTATCTATATATGTCCAAAAATGTAGTGAAAGTAAAACCAGTGTTGTGGTTTTAACAGTTTTATTTATTTAACAACCTCTTAATTACAAGAAGTAATACATTATTGCCCAAAATTATTGCTTAAGAGGGTTCGGTACCTCCTATCTTCGTAATGTTAACTTAATGTTCCTTTTCTCAGTAACCATAGCAACTATGTGGGTGAATATTTTCTGAGTGGTTATTAGTAACCTTAGTAACACTTTAACAGTGGCATTTTTTAAATATGTATTTTTATGTAATTTTTAGAATTTCTTTCTCTAAGACCAAAAACGTTTAAAAAATAGGCCAATAAAACTTTTATAAAATTTGTATTAGCTTGAATAGGACAAAAATCCTGTGTTAAAATCTACTGTTGTATACCATGAACAACTGGTAAAAATTTGAAGGCTCTAGCTTGAATGGTTTTTGAGATAAGGTATATTTTATATGAAAAAACAACTCTTTCGGTAAAATGGGTTTAAACTTACGTGACATAGTTTAATATTATGTTTTTCTTAAATCCTTGCAAGAGACACTAGATTATTACACTAACCTCAAAACTTTGACCCAAAGCACTAGACAATTAAAATTTGTACAGCTTATTTTATGGCCCAAGCTGCGCAGAAAGCTACTGCGTGTAATAGGTCACGGAACATTTCCATCAGCATGGACATCAGCATGCTGCGCAACAAGCTGATACGTGTAATAGGTCACGGAACATTTCCATCAGCATGGACATCAGCATGCTGTGCAACAAGCTGATGCGTGTAATAGGTCACGGAACATTTCCATCAGCATACTGCGTGTAATACTCACTTAAAGGTGTTAGTCCAGTATGCTACAGTTGGAACTCCAAGAAAGGTCTCCTAGATTCGGACCTAATTATAGGCTAGCGATTTAACTCCACGCTTAAAGCTGCTCCTCTTAGTCTCTATTAGCC
>JAGFPH010001015.1:171692-184706 GCA_018207615.1 Philaenus spumarius | reverse complement strand
CACTATACTGATTTGAAATAGGTAAATTAGGAACAGTAGAATTTGTAATAGTTCCTCTATACATAATTAATTACAATACAAACATATTTATTTTTTTTATTTTAATTCTCTTTTCGTCAGTTTGAAGATTAATTTCACGTTGTATTAAAAATATAAGTGGAAGATATTTATTGTATATGTTTATGTTTATTGAATTATTACTAATTATTAAAGACTAATTAATTATTATGCCAAAGACTAAATTAGATATTACAATAATAGTTATTGACTATACAAACAGTTATTTTATTTCCAAGAAACAGACTGAGAAAAGTTATTTTAGTTGACTGAAGTTTTTTCAACAATATTTTCTACAATTAATTGCCCTTCCATCTCAATGTTATTGCATATTTTGTTTGTTACTTATTTTTTAAATAAATTTGTGTGAATAGATTTATTTCATTCTTGCATATTTGGAAGTAAAATTCGTATAAATAGTAAGGCTATTTTAAATCAAGTCTAAAATTAATATACAAAAATGTTCTTTACTCTTAGTGAATATGAGAAAGTTGATTCTAAATAGAAATAACCGTTACTTTCATCCAAAGGTAGTAACCTTTTCATCTGTAGAGTTACAGCCCTTTCCTTTTGTGATGGGTTGAAAAGAAATAAGTAAAAGATTTTAAATAAATAAAACCACAGCCTTCGAGAAACAGGCTCACAGAACCACTTTGCACGTTTCCTTTATCACATTACGCATCCTCTTCCGGTGTAAACAAACTGTACACCTTAAACTTTCTGATAATACACAGAAAAGAAGACCGTTAGTTCCCTTAAATTTATTTCTTTATGGAAATAACGCATAACAAACTCACAAGTAGTAATTTCAAGTATACATTTTATTTTGTATTATTTATTTTTGTTTTATTGTTTTCTACTATATTTTTAATTAATATTTTTCTTATTATTTGTTCAACTAATTATCCTTTAATTTTGTATTCTAACAATAGAATTGATAATAGCTTACGTTTCTATGTTGATTGTTCATAGATTGGCAAACATTTTGTAAAAGGTTTTTCTTTAACCTCAAGGGTCCTCAAAACACTATAATCAGAATAATATTTTAATGATGCAAGGCTTACTTTTTATAAGACATAACTAAAATTAAAACTACTATTTTACTAGGAAAGGTTGCACATATCTTTAAAGTAAACGTTTTTAATGTTTCTTGAAAATGTATTTGTAAGATTAATAATAAAATTAATTTTGTAAAAAAAAGTGTAAAACTATTTACTTTCATTTAGCAATTTTACAAAATTATTCAATGGATGATTTAATTTTTCTATAAAATTAACTAGTATTTCAACTTTGCACAGACTGCATTCATAACGTGTTAGTTCCTTAATTATTATTAAATTTATTTGTTACTAGGGGAGACCCTGCGTGCTCCGCACACCAACCCCGTTGGACCCTTCTATATACATATGTTATGTCTTCTTTATAATAAAGGTTAGGATTAAAAATAATTTCAAAACTAATATATTAAATGAAAATAAATTTCCAAATTAATTATTTCGTATATTTTATACCATCAACTATAATAAAGGTTAAAAAAAATCAGCAATGCTCAGGTCTACACTTAAACAAAACTCTACCTAATAAAAGTTAGAAATAGAAATAATCGTTCCAAATTTTGAAATCAGCTGTCAATGGAAATATTTGAGTAAACAGCTGATTGCTGTACCAACACTAAACATATTTAATAATTATTTATTATTGTGCTCAATTTTCCATACAATATTTATTATAGTTTGTGATGTTTTTACGTCCAACAGATTGTCTTTACAAACACCTAACCTAAAAGTTAAAAATACAAATAATTATTTCAAAGTGTTAATGGAAATATTATAGCAAACAGCTGATTACTGTTATTATTATAATTAATAAACATATTTAATGGCGCTTACATTTTTGTTAAATATTTAGTATACTTTTTGTTGTTTTTATGTTCAATAGATGCTGCTATTTTTAAAAAGAGTATACAAAAACCAGCTTGAATTCGAATGTAATGTTGTGTAAAAATTTCAAAGTAATCGATGAAAAACTTTTTTGAACAATCTAACATTTACATTTTTAATTATACAGACTACTTGAAATGTCATAAAACTGAAAAATTAATTTTAGAGGAAATGTATGCTGGACATGTTCGGTCTCTTGACATGTTTGCTACAGTTGATTAAAAAAATGAATAAAACGAACAAGGGTAAATGTTTATAAAATTAACTATTTAAATTAAAATTGAAGTGCAAAAATGAAAATGAAAGTATATAAAATAAATGTGGATGGAAAATTGATTATTCGTTAAGTTTTTACTCTTGCCCCTTTTGGATAAGGACAACAGGAAACGAGTTATTTAAATTAAACCAAAATGTATACCGTACTCTAATTTGACGTCATGGGCGGATGTGCCGATGGGGTCTGATGGCTTAGTCAACACTTTTTCGTATCTACAGTCCAAAACGTACCATTTAAAAGAAAAGACAAAACAAATTTATTTATTTTCGTATAGGTACCAAATTGTGTTCCAATTTTACTGGGTCAATAGCTAATATTTCCTGTTCTCTTTTAACTGCATTCTTCTCATGACAGAGGATAATAATAAGGGAGTTAATAAACTTTTGATCCCAACAGAAATGTATATTAGTCAATACATGTGTACTTATTCAGTATTAGTATCAAAATATATTGTATGTTAGCCCTTAAATCTTTTTCCGCCTCGGTAACCTCCAAACCCTCCACAGCATGGATAGTAGCCTCCATAATAACGCCCTCTTTTACCAAAACGACGAGCGGTTTCTTCAGCCACCAGGTCTCCGTGGACAAGTATCATAGCGAAAAATATAACAGCAAGAACCTGAAAATGGTAACTCATGATATAATAAAATGAAAAACGTGTTTATTACCTGATCTAGTATTATTATTATTATTTTATTTAAAACAAAGTTCTCACAATTCTATGATGGCATACGTTACAAAATGAGCTACACAAAATTAAGAACTAATTAATTAATAACAGTCCTGGAAACGCCCAAAATATTGCAGATTACCTTTCAACCTGTCAAAGTATAGCTACGTGAACCAACCAAAACAGTTTGGTAGACTAAAGTATGAAAATATTATATATATGTTATTTAATCATTTTATAAAACCAAAATTCTCCTTTAAAAATAAATCAACTATAGTTGATTCTTTTTAATAAAGTTCCAAACATCATAAACTATTGAAAGAGTTGCTCAAAGCCTCAATTTATAAGTAATGCCAAAAACTAAACTTTCCGATAATTTTATAAACATCGCATGTACGATTTGTTTTGTATTTAAATTTGTCTTTTAACCTACTTCCCCCCCCCCCAACCCACTTGGGGGGCAGGCAGGGCGACATTGTTTACTGTACTGTCTTATGCTAAGACCTTTGTAAGAAGTTATATATTTCTAGCATGGCTTTCAATTTTCAACGTTTGTGTTCTTATTTTTTACACAACAGAATTTAACGGCCTTAAAGGGTCATATGGGGTTCATTTTGTACCTTAACAGCCCCCCCCCCCCCACAATCCCCTTCTGACCTGGATGCATTAATGTCAATGAAAATCTTATATTACTTGTACTAGAATTTCTTTCTTTATAAATACATTGACATTTTTTGTTTCGTATAAAACACTTTCTGTAAAAAATCAGTTTGATTTCCTTAATTAAAAATCATTTTAATTGTATGCTCCTAAATGTGTTTATTATTATTTATTTAATCCAAGGTTTTAAAATAAATTTACAAGATTTACAAAAAGTTTTTTTACGTAATTTTTAAGTCTCACTTATGACTACCTTAAAATTGTGTAGATTTAGTTGGTTTTCTATTCAAGGTTTCGCGCGAATAACAAACACAAGTTTATGCTTTCTCCGTTAAGGACGTTCAATGCCAAGACGTAACAATTAACTTACATCTATCTACAGTTTACTAGCGTTTTATCAAACTTTGAAGATAACTGTTGTATTTTGAGTGAAGTTGTTCATGGATATATAAGCTATAATGTGTAGATTATAGAAATGGTAAATAATCAAATCTTATTAAAGCTATCTATATATTTATATAAGCTGCTTTTTCCTGACTGAATGATTGACTGACATAAAATCAACGTGGCGCAAAGACTATTTAAGGGGGCACTCCACCCTCAAAATTGTCAAAAACACATTTTTTTTCTTTGGAGTCTCTTATTCACTATGTTTTTTCTGAAGAGAATGATATATAATAAACAGGGAAAATGTTATTCTAACCCATTCAAATCTAACGATAACTAAAAGCTTGCACACAATTTTGAGTCATTAGTTCAAGAAAAATAGAAAGAAAATTCATATGATAAAAACTTACCGTGAAAAAAAAACTGAAAGATAAAAAAGGACAGACCTATGGAGCAGTAGAATTTTAGTGTAAGTAATTCAAACATACTATGTATACTAAAGGTACGTTTACACTTGTACACATGTATGAGAACTTGTGTGAGATACTTGTTTGAGAAACAAGAGTGAAGTTTGAGTACAAAAATCACTATACTTGTTGAATCACATCAGAGCATTTTTACACTTGCACACAAGTTGATTTTAAAACATTGGATTTAACATCCCATATATTAGAAGTCCTAATTTTCTCAATTAGTTGCAGTGTTGTTTTCCGAATCAAATTAAACATAGTAGCTTTAAGTTGAAAAGATTAAAATTAAATAACCTACAAAAAGTATTTTTATAAATCAGCTGGTTGGGAAAAGCTTAACGAATCACCTCACACAAGTCAATGTTTAAACAAAATTTTGTTCACTCAAAATGTATGAGGAAATGTTGAAGCTCACACAAAATGTACCTTTAGTAAAATAAAGAAATACACTTGCAAGATTTGCTTAGCAACTTATGTGGTGTTTGTTTTCCTTTGTGGGCTGTTTTACGAAAATTTAATTTTTACTCGTTTTGAATCACTATGGCGGGCATATCTCATGTTCTATTAGAGGTAGTTTTTAATTTTATTAAGATAACATTTCATTCTATGGCATCTAGCACAGAATAGTTGAAATGTTACCTGTAAATATTTTTCCCAAATTAATAATGAATTTTTATTTTTTTAATATTTTACTAAACAAATTAAGTTATATTTTTTTAAATTATTTAAAAAAAATAGTAATTTCGTGCTAGAGGCCGTTACAGACAATGTCCTAAAAAGTAAAAAAAAAACTTTGAACCTATCTTTCATAGTTTTTGAGTTAAGCATGCCATAGTAAATGCTTGTTTTTTATGAAAAAGGGCCCCCGGAGGGTGAAGGGTGTTTCGGAAAGCTTAGCAACACATGTTTGTTTACATTCATAACCATAGCAACCAACTTAGCAAATTTAGAATCAGTTTACTATTCTTCACAACCAACACCTTTTTTAGGTTAGATTAACAAAACTAAAAGCATACAGAAAAAAAATCAAAAACAAAACAACGAAAAATGCTTACTGTTATAATTCAATTCAAACATCTGTTGTTACATATTATAAAAATAAACAGCTGGTTTGGATCAAATCTTAACATAATTTTAGGTTAGGCCTACATCGAACTAAAACAAATTTAGAAGTTTGGCAAATTTAGAATAATTAGTCATAATTATTCTTCACCACTAATAGTTTTTTTTTTTAAATTAGGTAAAAGCAAACAAAAGGCTTAGGCCTACCGTATTATAAGTCAAACATCTGTTGTTACATATTATATTGTTTCCTTTAGTTGATATTATCAACATTTATTTGAAATGTTGATAATTGATTAATTAAATATGAATGGTAGGATTAGAAATCGATTGCTGCAAATCGAACTATTTTGGATGGTCGTGTCTATTTCGTATCTGTTTTTCATTAGCTACGTAGGCCTATATATAGTGCACCACTCAATCGTCATTTCCATAAAAATATCAAAGTATACAATATTATGTTTGCGTTGGCTTCGACATGGGCTGCCACCTGATTTGTGACTGAAACTAGCAGGGGCGAAGCCCCTAGTTTGTTTACATGCAAGACAACCAAAATAATTTTCATCTGAATTACTTGAAAACGGGAAAACATTGGAACAACTTTTGTAATTTACTGACTATAGATTGACGTGTTCTAGAAAATTAACTGTCGCATGCATATAGTAAGCGTAAAAAAAGATCAGCATTATTAAACGCGTAAGTGTTTACAAGCGATAGTTTAGTCGCACTCGAACGTCTTTCTAATCCAGTAGTATACGGACAGCTTTTGCAAGGTCAACTTAGTTCATTGAGTGATATTGCAAATCCATAAATTCCTTCAAATAGCAATATAACATTACTAGTAAGATATAAACTTATCAAAACCTTCACAATAACTAACTGTGGACCGACAGATCTAAAACCATGAAAGAATCGTTCAATTAACAATATTGTAGTAGCCTATGTACAAATTCGATTACTTTTAATGAAACCGATAAAGATCATGTGCAAACGGAAATTTTTTTAAAATAAAGCGTTATAGTTCGAACTTTGTTATGTTGGATTTAATTGTTTTTTTGTATTATATTTTACCTATATATCTTTAACTGTTACCTATATACCTTTAAAGATATTGGTGTTGTAATATTAATTTAACTCATCAAAATTATTGTAATCCAGTGTTACAAAGTCAAGTGTAAGTAATTTACAAAAAGTATTTAGAAACATTTGGTGTGATTTGTGTGTATACAACTTATTTTGTTAGGCATCATTCTTTCAATTTGGACTTTTGAGTTCTATTATGTGGTCTTATTTGGTAAAAAAATCAGTTAAAATACAAAACAAGAAGAAATAATTATTGTTTGTGGCAAACAAACTTCGCACCATTGTTTTAAAATTATTCATATCAAAGAGTTCAGATCTAAAGAAACATATTTGTAGGAATAATTGCCTGTCTGTATTCCAGCTTCGTATTAATTTCATATTTTTATGATCTGTTTACGTTAAAGGATGAATAGCAACGCATGCCCAGAGGCAACAAGCATATAAATGAAGTGAACAATAGGCCTACGTATATCGCATAAGGAAACATGAGAATTCTGTACACGTACAATAAACATAAATATGAATTAAGTTCTGCAAAATTATTTATATTTTTTACCACTTGGTAAATGTTAAAAGATCAATGTTGATATATATATATATATATATATATATATATATATATTTAAATCATATATACAGGGTGATTCATTAATGGGCGCAGATAATTTAAGGGCAAATACGAGTCAAAATAAAGACGAAAATTTCCTGTGTAGGAGTAAACATACGTTCGGAAACCCTTTTTTAACTTCCCGCTACCAATAAAGGGAAGTTATTGATTTCGGTCCGATTTTCGAAAGTCGAGTTTTCATTAAATCTCCACGTTTTGAGGTCCCAGGAAGCCATTCTGACTATTCCCGCCGAGATGTCCGACCGTGTGTGTGTGTGTGTGTGTGTGTGTGTTTGTAGGACGTATCACACGGGGAGATTTACAAGTACGCACAACACGTAACGGGGAGGCAAAACTAGATGGGAAGATCCCGTTACGTCCAACCAATATTTTCAGCGTATAAACCGGTTTTTCGGTCTTTAGAGCATATTTCACTACTTTTCTCAAATCCTCCTAGTTTGACATGCTGGGATACAAACACACTATACACTCCTACTTACAATTGGTATTTGTAGGCTGCCCTGCGATCGCTCGTATTCGCACGGCATCCACTCTTAGTCGCATATACGGGGAGTTGACTTCTTTTGTTATTATTTAGACAAAGTCTAGAAGGTTTTTTGCTGTTAGTCGGAAACTCTATATTTGTTTGCCATTATTTGTAGTTAGAAAGTGATGGTTCAGTCATTTTCCTTCCGTTCAGTAGCACAGAGCCTTTATTATTAGGTAGTTTCGTTTTTAACCGTTGTATTCAGTCAATATATTCTTTTTTATATTTTCTTTATATTTGTTTGAATAATTATTATTATATTTCTTTATGATTTTCTTTAATAAATTAATTTTAATTTCATACATATACAGGGGTGCTGAAAAGTCTGGAGACGGTTTAATATTTCGTATTTAAGGGAAATTTGAAGGTAGCTGTGATTGAGGAACCTACTCTATGTAAAAATTATATTTTATTAAGCTTTCTAAATATTTATCCGCCATCTTGAATACAACTTTAATTTTCTAAATGGGAAGGTGGTCATGTGATACATTATTTCGATGTAGAATTTCAAGAGAAAACCAACGGTGAAATTTGTACATCCATATCTTTAACCGACTAAAAATGGCGGCCAAAAACCAACAAAGTCGTGTTTTCCGATGTTGTCCTATTTTGCTGTACCATTTTTGTTAAATATTAGTTATTATTCTTTTTCGATTTGTAATTAAACTACACCCACGATTTTTGTATACAAAACGAATCAAACAAATAATTTGTTGATCACATTCACGACAGTATGAGCCCTTTGCTTTCCCTGCACGGGAAAAAATATTTGTTTTTAATTATAAAAAAAATACTTAACGTTGCTTCCATTTCTTTTAAATTGAATTATCACTTATCTCTAGTTATTTGGTAAATTATTCTACCGTTTAATAGTTAAATAGTTTACTTCTAAGGCATTTTACATGTTTACTTATGTATTTATCATTAATTCCACCAAGCTTCCTCTTTGCCCTTTCCCATTATTTTCCTCTTAGCGTCAAGATACGAATTAAGAATTTGGTAATAGTAAATTACAATTAATTGCATGAAAAAAAGTTGAATTTCGTTAATTTACAATCAAAATTCGAATTTCCACCACATGAGATACCAGTACATTTAATTTTTCCAATAGTTTTCTTTTTCCTATAATTTACTAGCTGGCCAGATCCGGCTTTTCACGGATAGACAAATCAAAGTTAAATGTATATTAACCAAAAAAATATATCAATAAATATATTATACTATGTATTTCTTATGGGGAATTCTAATAACTTTGACCTCCCTACCCCCCAACCCCGCTAAAATTTCGAATTTTTTTTAAACCTTTCTTAGTGATCACCTACGGCCCTTGAGGAAGCTACATACCAAATTTCATTCCAACCGTTTGGTGGTTTATGAGATTTCGTGATGAGTGAGTCATTGAGTGGTATTTGGATTATATGTATATAGATTGAAGCATATTGCTTATGCATGGAACATATTTTTAAAACTTACTACACTTAATTATTATCCTTTATAATTAATTGCTGGTTCTGATAATGTTAAGATTAGTTACAACTTGTAGGCCTATTCAAGACTATAGGGCCCCATGCTCGCTTCGTACCCACGCGGCAACTCACAGCAAAGCATATGCAAACAGATTATTGTTACTTTAATACTTTTACGGGAATGACGATTAAATATTACAGAGATTTTTTTAAATAGTAGAGGGCAATTTTTAAGTTATAAGATATGACCAAAATGGATACGGTATGTAAAAATCGTATGTGTAGAAAAATATAAACCTATGACCAGCATGACCTACAAAAACATATTTTCGTCATACTGCTTCAAAAATCTCAATACATGTATTGAGGTGCTAAGTTAACTCTTTTTGGTCCTAGGACCAAAAAATATCAACTGGTGTCAAGGGCATTAACTAATAATTATACGAAATATTTAACGATAGTAAACAATGGATACAAACAACAGAACTGATACATACTTCAACTGCCTCGCGTTTAATAAGTATATGCCAAAAATGGTTTATAGTTACTGAACATATTTATGCTGACGTGTTTAACTAGTAAAAACGTTGCAGGTGATGATATACTGAAAATTTACATAATAATTGGAATAGATTGAAATGAGTTGGAGCAATCAGTAAACCTAAAATTGAAATGCACGTTGATAAGTCTGATGGCTCTAACTTGGCTAATTTTTGAGATACCAACTTGATACTCTGTATAAAAAGTTCAAAATACGGGTTTTAATTGCTATGCTAAGTTTTAATTCCATAACATTGAACATTTTACAAAATAAACCAGCTACTTGAATGGACGAGATGACCATTTTCTGTAAACGAAACACAAATTCATACTTAAGACAGCCCAGATTTCGTCAATATACAATATATTGTCTTCATTCAATTCGTTTAATAGATATAGTTATAGGCTTCTGTTTGAACAAAACCTTGCTAAAAGCTTTAGTTTCACAGTAAACTACAAATAATAATTCACCTCCTATGTTAATTCGGTCTCCTGTGTGTTGTGATGGTATTCTTTCAAAAATATTAAAAACTTCTTTTAACATTAGTTTAAAGTATTAAATATAATAATCTGTAATTTGAACAAAAGAAACTTTAACATTCCAAATATACTTTTATCAAACTCGGATAAAAGCAATTAACTCATATTGATATAAAAAGCCTTGAAGTTTTTTGAAACAGTTTAAAATTTCTAGTTTACATTATTTTTAGTCGATAAATATCAAACGTAAAGGTGGAAAAACATATTTTTAACAATTTCTTAGTAGCAAGAGGCAAAAATGTTGTTAACTCAGTAGGCTTTTTGATAATGCAATATATTTTTCATGGGTTGACATGTTTATAAAAGAAAAGTTTCTAGTCCAGTAATATTCAAGATATTAACAAATAGACATAGTGCAGGTACTTTGAGAGTGTAATAAATCTATTATGACAGAAACAAATCGGACGGATGAGATACAATGACACCCTTTACCTGCTAAACTTCCCAGAAGTAAACCTAAAGGTGACCTGCAGAACAAAAGGAAACAAACAAAGGCTGTTATTTTGAAAAATTTCTAAACCCGATTTGCAGTGATCTGTTCCGTTGTGTTAAAAATAAGGTCTATGTATTCCTTGTTTTATTTTATTTGCTGAACAAATGTTTGAAACATTATTAATTTGACTCACTGAACAGTTATGATTTTAAAATTTGAAACTTTTGAGAACTATAATTCAAGAACTTAAATTCAAATTTGTGAAGGTTTTTTATTTTTATTTTTTTATTTGTATAAGCGAAAATCCTGGGTGGTTATCATCGCCTATTTGTGAAGTTCTTATTTCACCAAAGTAATACAAATGTTGCTTGAAATGAAATAATTTTAGACGTAAAAGAGGGTTTAAGTTTGTTTAGCCAATAATAACTATTAAAATAATTCAAGGGCCATTATAAACCTTGATCATGATTTATAGTGAAAACTCTTATATTACTTAGAAAATGTTATTTATTATAAATAATGATTCATTATAATTAATGTAGTGAACTACAGGTCTTGCACAAAGTAGCCATCTTGATTGTAGTGGATATACTACAGATCCATGTATGTTGTCTATGATCAAGTACATACTATTTTCATGAGGTTTGTCTATTTTAATGTAGTTTATAATTTACAACATTACATCAACATCTTTCCTCTCTGATAAAATAAGAGTTCTTAATCTTTACATGATTGACTAATAATGTTAGTTTATGATATGACACTTTTACAAAATAAACTTTACAGTAAGGTAAATAACATTTCTAATAGTCAAGTAAATTATTGTTAAAGAAATTAAAGTGTAAAAAAAGCAATACTGTTTACTAAAATACAAATTCAATTAATATGAAACTATTTGATCTGCATATAGTTTGTTTAGGATTGTTAACTTGTCGTCGTTTTTAATAATGTAACCATACATTTGTTTAATTACATTATTTTTTTTAAATCTAATTTTTCTTCAAAACTTCTGTTACTAACAGTATTAATTTTCCCATTAGAACAAGTATTTTTATTGAGAATATTTCCAGTTGGTAAATATGTAAATAATTTTAAAAAAATTTGATATTTTTTACCATTTTCATCTTTTATTACATAAATCGTTTCTTTACTTATAAATTTCCCAGGAGTTCAAGAAAGTTCTAAAGGTTTTTTTTTAAGCACAGTAACATTATTGTCATTGACATTCATATTTGGTAAAGGCTTGGCTGGGTTATTATAATACTTTTGTATAGCTTTTTTGCTTCTTTTTCTTAGTGCTAATAATTTTGGTTAGACTAATTTTGACTTAAGATAACTACTATTATGTAAAAAGGTATTTAGATTTCGAGAAAACAATAACTTTGCTGGTGAAGGCAAATGAAGGTTTTGCAGTATTTCTATAACACAATAAAGATAAATATGGATCTGTCTTATCATAATCACATTTTTTAAGTAGCTATTTAACAGCTGCTAATGCTGAGCCATTTGATGTGAATGTTTTGGGCTTATTATTATATGTTTGTATTTATAATCAGTTACATTTTGTTTAAATAAATTAGCAGTAGATTGAGATCCACCATCAGTAACTAATGTTTAAGGAATGCCATGCCTTGCAAAAATTTATTAAAACTTTTTTATTACAGATTACTTGTAATATCAGGTAAAGAGACAAGTTCAATATATTTCGAATAATAGTCCATATGACTAAAAATAGTTAATGTTTTTATATTCAAACTAGTGGACCCGACAATAATTCGATATAGCTTTATTTAATTTAAATTTTAAATTTCATTTCATTACTTTGACTGAAGTAATCGAATTTTAAAACGTTTTTATGCCACTTAAGAATATTATACAAATTTAGATTTTAAGTTTGTAGGAAGTTAGTGCAATTTATTTTTATTGTATAGGGGTAGCTACTCCAATTTAAACTCTTTGGTTGTTCTATAAACAATCAATATGGTTCTATACAATGGTACTAATATGTGTAAAGGGTGAAATTAGTTGAGTAGTTTTTGAGAATATAATAATATTGCATAATTTTTTAATTTTATCTTGTAGGATAATAGTTTAATTTATATTTATTTTGTAGGAATAATTAACCCCATTTCAACCCGTTAGAATAAGGTAACTGTAATGTCTAAACAATCCTAATAATGATAGACCTTTGGTTAAACTGTGAAAGTTTTAGTGAACTAGTCAAATAGTTTTGAGTCTCTAGATAAACCTGGGAAATTAGACTAAAATCATCCAG
>JAGFPH010001015.1:145893-171592 GCA_018207615.1 Philaenus spumarius | reverse complement strand
GAGGCGAAATACACAATAATTTGTCTTTCTACGAACGAGATAAGAACTGGAGAGAGCTCACGAGGGTAAACCGCATGTTGAACCAATAATAAGGTATTCCAATGCGAAGAAACGTTCTTTCGAAAATTACCGATATTCGAGAGCGTATATCTCATTAACGGTTACAGATAGCAAAAATACTAAAGGTATACAAAATGTAGACAATTTTGTCAGCTATAATTTTGTATACGTGTATATTTTTTTGTAGGACCAACCCCTACTGAGATATAGGCAAAAAATAAAAAAATGGTACCTTTAACCTCCCCCTCTCCCCCTCTTCCGCCACCCCTAGGGTCAAGGACTTTTAGTATGTTATCCTACTAGGTACCCCAAACAATGTACCATAGTTGGTCTTTCCGCTTATTGACTTTCCTTCTAGAATCATTCGTTGACTGGGCTATTTGTATAAGTCCGACACAGAAACCTTCAAAATTAATTTTATGAATATAAATGATAACCTGTAAGTAGGCATAAACTCTATCACAAATTAGCAGCCTATTTTTATCTAAATCCTAAATTTAAATTTGATTATTTTGTCTAATCACTATTAAGCGTTTATTCAACTCTCTGCAAATATGGTTTTTTACAGGGGATTTATTTTTAGAGAGCGCATCCTAAATTTTGTGTGTTTGAGGTGACTAGATATGAAGACAATTTGTTAATTAATTATTATCGGTTGTATATTTTACCGGAGTGTTAGTATTGTGCATGATACCGTACTTTTTTTCCAAATTGTGGCCAAAAGCTTTACAATTTTAACTATGAACTTATTATATACAGTATTTGATTTTTGTAATAACATAAATAATCTAGAAACGAAAGTGTATGTTTTTGTTTCTGTATTTATTTTATGTTTATTTTTAAATACCGTTAGTATTTCTGATATTTCTATCTGTGTAAAATTTTCTCCGTTTTAGTTAATTGTCTACCAATCATTTATCCGACTTAATTTTAATTCATTTCAAGATATTCGTGCGTTTATACTTTATTTGCAATATGCA
Source organism: Philaenus spumarius (assembly GCA_018207615.1). Taxonomy (NCBI): domain Eukaryota; kingdom Metazoa; phylum Arthropoda; class Insecta; order Hemiptera; family Aphrophoridae; genus Philaenus; species Philaenus spumarius. The sequence continues at coordinate 170,552 of JAGFPH010001015.1, read as the reverse complement.
TTTTAAATAAATACTATTAGAGAACAGTAGCCATTTCCTAGTTCCAAGATTACAACAATCCTATTATATATTTCTGTTTTTTATTATGTTCTGTCAAAGTAGGTATTGTCATTAGCTTATTATAATTTACAACATTCCCTTAAAGACGTATTATTGTGAATAATATAAACCGCACGTCAGACACAAGTTATGAAATAGACAATTGAAAACAGCAAACTAACATTAGTTCTATTAGCATCATCATATTTTCTTCTGACGTGTATAGGCAGTTATATTTAACTTGAATTTTTAAACCGGAATATGTTTACAACAATGTCTAACCAAAACTTTTACTTCAAAGTGCAAGGTTATCATAAGTAAAGTTTAATTTGGCAAAAACATACACTTACTTATGGGTATAATAAAAGTTTTGAACTGATAGATAATGTTTTACATAAATTTATACTCAAACATAATTGTTCTAAAATATATCAAACTAGTGGACCCGGCAATGCTTCGCTATTGCTTTATTTAATTTTAAGGGTAGTTATCAAATTTCATTCTTTTGACTTAAGTTATTGAATTGCAAATGGTGTTTATGTCAACAATTTATATAAACAATATTTTAAATAGCATATATGTAAGTAAATAGATATGTAACAACCGATGTTTGAATTGAATTATAATACAGTAAGCATTTTTCGTTGATTTTTGTTTGTGTTGTTTGGCAATCTAACCTAAAAAAGCTGTTTTGGTTTTTGAAGAATAATAACCCGATTATAAATTAGAGAAATTGGTTGCAAATAAAAGTGTTTTGGTTCATTGTAGGCCTAACCTAAAATTATGTTCAGTTTTTGATCCATAACAGTTGTTTTATTTATAATAATATGTAACAGCCGATGTTTAAATTGAATTATAATATAGTAGGCCTAAGCATGTTTTATTGATTTTTGTTTGTGTTTGCTTTTAATTTGTCAATCTACTCTAAAAAGCTATTGGTTTTGAAGAATAATAAACTGATTATAAATTTGCTAAAGTTGCTATGGTAATGAATGTAAACAAACATGTGTTACTAAGCATTTTATACGAACAGCTGTTTTTGAGCGCTATGGTCTTGAGTCCATACAAAAGAGGCTGTTTAGTTTTTTCCAAATTTGAAACTTTTTCGGGAAACTTTTCAAATTTGTCTTTATATAAAAACCTAGTTCGGACTATTACGAACATTTTAAAACAAAAAATTGCCAAATTGGTCCAGCAGTTCTCAATTGATGCGATTTCAAAGAAACAGCAATTCATTTTTATTATATAGAGATTAAGTGAAATTATATAAACTATTTTAGAAATATCGTTATTTTTGTTTTCAAATGAAGCAGAATGATAAGAACTGTATGAGCTATGTTTAGATATATTTACAAATTAGTAGATTTTGTTATTTTTCATATTAATTAAAACAATAATTTGTTAAGTTTTGACGCATATTGAATTATGTTTCTCATCCAACAAAATTTTTATAAATAATAATAACATTAATTAACCCTCAAAAAAAAAAAAAAAAAAAAGAAAACATTACTTACATAAATACCAAAGTGATACAAATTTGTATATAGAATTAATTATATTTTTAAATTTTTATTGCAGCTTCATTAAAAGATCTAAGCTTCATTAAACTTATAATTCTTGAAAATAAAGTACGGTCTCAAAATAAATGTTTTCTACTTTGTTTGCTAATGTAAAGTTTTGATAAATTTAAGTTAATTAAAGATAACTGTGCCGAAATATGTAATTAATATAGAACTGTGAAAATTATTGTTATTTTTTTTAAATGGATGTTGTATGAATGAACTGATTTAGTGTTTCTTACAGTAATTTATAAATTTTGTATACATACAAACGTAAATATAAAGAAACAATTTTTAACATCTGGAGTTTGGAGTTGGAGTAGGTACTGTTTATAACGCAGATAAAAAGGCAACACAAATACGTAATATGAGTCTCTTAATTATACTCGGAAAGAAAGAAAACTGGTGACTAACCAGGAGTCATAATTTATCCTAATTAATACCATCTACCGACGCTTGCTTTGGTAAATGCATTGAATTCACTGAGAAGGCCTTCGAGGGCGACTACATTATCGCTTGTATGCAATTACGTTTTTACCAATCTTAGTATTGATGTCATAATATACCTTCTGAAATTACATATGCATACGCTATTAATTTAATTCAGTATATTTTTACTTAATACAAGTTTAGTTAATGTTTTATGATAATGTAAGTTTCAATACTGTTAATTATAAACGATCTAAGATTAATTTGCAATCAGGATAATTGAATTATACTATTTTCTTTCCTATGAGGAATTCATGGAAAGATTGACCAATGGAAATAATGCTAGATCCGTGTGATAACACGCTAGAATTGATATAATTAAAATACCACCACAACAATGAATTGAACTTTTAGGTTTTTTTGTAAACTTTTGGTTTTTTAGACGGTGGAAAAGATTTTCAATTTCTGTCTAGCGATTGACAAAGAAGTAGAAGAACAAAATAGGACAAAACCACGTTTAATATGGTGGTTGCCAATGTTATTTCTATTATCTTCTTCTTCCTTCTTGACACAATCTATAACACACATTTTGTAGGTATGGCGTTTACCAGATGAGTTTTGAAAGTCGGCCATTATTTTTGTCTTATCTTATCTAAACCATATTCGTGACTAAACCGTGTTAGACCCAGAAGCTTTTTTCCAGTATTATCTAAAAGTCTAACAAAAAAATAAGTAAATACCTGGAAACAAATAACATTCTTAGTTCGTTATAATCGGAATTGATTTGGCTACACACCAGAGAAAACTATCTAGGTTATTTCCTTTTGTATCTCACACATACAGGGTAAGATGTACATATTTTGCGCCTATGGGCCCCCCAAAATAGCCGCCCCCCACAATTAAAAGCACTCTATACCCCAAACAAAATGTTCTTAGTTTACATTGAATTTGCAAACAATTTTACTCCTTACAAAAAAGTGTTAATACTATTTTTTTTCTCCTAATTTGCTCATGTTGATACAATTAGTAGTAAAAACATTTTTTTATATTACTAACGAGTTAATGATATTTATAAATCGTTATTAAAACAAAATATAATATATGTAGTTTGAATTACAAACAAATAACTGTTACATCTTTAGAGAAATATTATACTAAATTTGTTTTAATATTTCTGCATGATTACACCAACAAATCATGCATGGTGAGGAGGCTAAATGTAATTTTACTTTCAAGAATGAATTCGTTATTACGTAATTTTTACAAGGTGGAATTCAGAAGTGATTTTGCAAAATAATAAAAGACACATCAATTTAAAATCACGTATTTCAAGTTTATTATGCAGTTTAAACAATTAAACCCAATAAACAAACATGTAAAAATGTAACCACTAAAGCGTGTTTCAGAGAATCTAACTTTTAAGATTCAAACCACAAGAGATAGGATAGGTAATTGTTTGGTCTTTAAATTAAATATTAAATTTTTTAAGTGTGGAAAACAAATTGAATTGGCAGAAGTTTACTGGAATTTCTTACGCCTTGCTTTAACATTGTCAAACTCTTCTATTAGCCTAAGTATTAAAAGTCAACGTATACAACAATTCCTATGTGTGCGACAAGAGCGACGCGACACTATGAGTGATTTTTGAATTAAAAAACAAATGTAAATGCATTGGAGCGTTCTACTTCGACGACCAAAGCGACGCGATGTGAGCTGGTGGTGCGACCGAATTTTGAAATTTCAAATCAGTTCGTCTTTTGACGCTGCGGTAGCTCGTGTCGCGTCGCTCGTACAGCACGTGTCACGAACATAGTACGCGTTATCGATACAGACGGCACCATCGATGTCAGCGATCTCGTAAGTCCACGTAGAACACAATAATCTACCTAATGCTTGCGATACGAGCGTATCGCTGATGTCGCTGCGATCGCTTGTGTCGCGTCGCTCTTGTCGCCCACTTAGGAATCGGCATAAGACTGAACAAAAGACGATATACCACTGCGATATATCACTCTCTCATACGCATCTGTTGTAAAACTGGAATGGAGTTTTAGTTTTGTTCCAGATAAAACCTAGTACTGTAATAATGAAATATTATTTCCCAAACTCGTTTTTTTCCGTTTTGCCGGGCCCACATGGCCCTATGCTAGATCCGGCCTGCACACAAACATTACACTTAAATTATACTACAAATATTAAGTATCCATTTCAGGGAGATGAACGTACATTTAACTGTGTCAGGAAAATATAACAATTAATTTTTAATGTTTTAGGTGTTATTTTAACCCTTAGGCCCTTATTAGACGAGGTAGCCAGGCGACGTAGCCAGCGACGTAGTTGGCTACTCAGATTGTCATCGGGCATTGATTCTTATGGAGGTTATTACACGAGGGTAGCCAGCGACGTAGCTGGCTACTCAGATTGTCATCGGGCATTGATTCTTATGGAGGTTATTACACGAGGGTAGCCAGCGACGTAGCTGGCTACTCAGATTTTCATCGGGCATTGATTCTTATGGAGGTTATTACACGAGGGTAGCCAGCGACGTAGCTGGCTACTCAGATTGTCACCGGGCATTGATTCTTATGGAGGTTATTTCACGAGGGTAGCCAGCGACGTCGCCAGACTTTGGCTACCGACTGGCTACCGAGCCCAGTGGCTACTCAAGCTGGCGACGCTGCGTTGTAGCATACGGAGCTTATTACACGAGGTAGCCACTCGGTCTGTGTGCATCTCTGCGCGTACTGTTCCAGATTGTAGATACAAAGTGACCTGTTAACAACATGTCCACACCAAGTGTAACTGTGGAGAAAACCACACCTAGTGAAACTGTGGAAAAAGGAAAGAAAAAAACAAAAAAAAACAAGAAGACCTGCTGACAAAGTACCAGAAGTTGGTGGAGGCAAAAAAAATAAACAGAAGATTTTATTTGTGAAATTGAAAAACACCCTTCAATTTGGAACTGTACTGTGGATGAATACAGTGACAAACACGCTAAATTGAATGGATGAAACCAAATTATATGCACTTTTATAGCAGACTTCAAAGATCGGACCCTGGCTGAAAAAAATATCCTTAGTAAGTATGTTTACGTAATTATTACTTTAACCCTATAAATAATAAATGTTTATTGTATGTTAGTCATAAGGAAAATTATTTTATTCTATACCAAAATGCTCCAAATAAAGAGAAGGACTTTAAAATAAGAAACATTTTCCTCTTCCGCACAACACAATAACATTATTTATTAATACATTTATAAAAAGCTTTAGACCTACAATTTTGGGAAATATTCTAAAAGTATTGTTGTCTTGCGAATAAACTTTGTAAGCTAAAGAATGAAACTACAAATATGAAAAATAACAGTTTTGTTATTGACAAATTATTTGCAAAGTTTTATATAAACATATGACTAGGAATGACTAGGAAATACAGTAGAGTCCAGGTAATTCGAGTCGCAATAACCCGAGGTTGTGTGTATTTCGAGCCACAAATAGAGCATTCAATATACAAAAATACCTTAAAAACTAAATTTTCCCACCCCTCATTTAAAATTTAAATTTTAACGAGCATTTTATATTTTTTTCTGGAATCATTCTTTAAATAAATTATTTTAAAAAGTATTAACAACAATGTATTTTTAGGAAAAAATATTTGTATTGACTAAAATTAGAAATATTACACACAAAAAAATTATAATAATACGGTAGATATTACAGAAAGTGGAAATCTCATTCATATGTGTAGCTCATTCCTGTAGCCAAATACCTAAAAAAAATAGTTACACTGCGTTATGTGTAAGAAATTATTATTATAAGAAATTGTGTGTGTGTTTTGTTTCCAGTGACTATTATTCAAAAAAAGTGGAAATGTATCCGAGGATGCTACACTAGAGAAATTTTGCGGTTGAAGGGGATCAAAAGTGGATCTGCAGCTTCAAGGAAGAAACAATATATCTATTTCGACCAGCTACGGTTTTTAGAAACGTCAGTCAAGAACACAACTTCAAGCATTGACGAAGTTACAGACGGAGAGGAAAATGAAGCTCCTACATCACAATATATTGACCACGTCGATGTACCTTCTGGTTCCAGAAAAAGATCCAACAAAGACGATGAACTAGTTGAAGTGTTAAAGAAAAAAAAATGCAATTGAGGAAGCAGAGGCTCGTACTAGTGCTAGCCGAGATGAGCAAGATGAAGATAAAATGTGTTTGCTGTCAATGTTAACGGAGATCCGTAAAGTCTCTGCTGAGAGGAAAATAAAACTGAGATGTGACAATAAATGATGTCTTTAGTAGCTATGGCTCAAACAAATCAGCCCCAAGGTTGGCAACAACCTGGATACCATGGATATCCAAACGACTTAACGACCGTACATCAGCATTCGGTTCAGCAGCACACTATGCAGCATCCTCAAATGAATCAATACTCCTTTCAATATCCTCGAATTTATCAACCGAACATACAACAACACACGTCCTTACAAACCGACAACCACACAAGACCACTAGTTATACAACTCCAACAAAATCTGGATCATCCTATGGCATCCCCATCTCCACAGTCAACAGTGGTGTCAAATGAAGGTTATGAAACTCAGATAAGTGACATTTTGTTGTTTGAATAAACTGTAATTAATTTTTTCTGTTTTCAAGTGTGGTCGAAGTTTAAATACAGTTTTGCTATTTAATTTTGTTAGTTTTAAGTGACATTTTTTTGTTTCAATAAACTGTAATTATTATTTTTAACAATAAATTGTCATAGCAAGGGTAAGGTTTAAAATAAAGTTTTGCTATTAAATTTTGTTAGTTTAATTTTACCTTAAAGTGACTACAAGCTTCTCCTCAGGTGTAATACATCTTCTCATTATAGTGTCTATCCCAGTTATTTCATCCTTTATCAACCCTAGTAATTACAAAAAACTGGATTTCGACATTTGCAAGTAATTGAAAAACTTATTTTCGGCCGCACAAAGTTCATCAAATAGTGTGTAATATAACCCTTTCGATTCTCTTTCAGAAAGAATAGGATGCACGTGCATTTTTCTCTTTCTTTGCCTCCTTTTTTTCATAAGTAAAAGGAGAAGAAGATACTTCGTATAATTACTCATGCTACTACAATGTAATGCAATTAGAAAGGAGAAAATAACTATCACGCACTTAACACAACTTCTGTAGTTCACAGCAAACTGAGCTGTTGTGAGTGAATGGCGACCCAACTGGCCACTTCTCTGGCTACTGCTCCGGTAGCCAACTACGTCGCCATCTTCGTCGCTGGCTACGTCGCCTGGCTACCTCGTCTAATAAGAGCCAGAATCAAAATTAATTCTAGCTTATGTTATTCAAGGATAGTGTAGCCTAGCTTTTTATTAGTAAAACTATATTTTCAATCGGTTCAGTAGTTCCAGAGATTATCCCCTACATACAAACAAATAAACAAAATAATTTTACCTCTTTATAATAATATTAATAATAACCCCAAAGCTAAGATGGTAAATAATGATGTTCAAATCAAATTATTTCGTATATTTTATAACAGCAGTTATAATAAAGGTCAAAAGAACCAGCAAGGTTCAGGTCTACACTTTAATAAAAACCTAACCTAAAAGTTAGAAATTTAAATAATTGCTTCACAGTTTGAATCAGATGTTTTATTTGTTATTTTATTCAATTGGTTGCTATGGTAATAAATGTAAATACATGCGATAATTCATCATTATCTTAGGCCTAACCTAAGATTTTTTCCGGCTTAATTTACAAATATTGAAATAAAAAAGGCTTTTATCAAAATGAATTCTAGCCTATGTTTACTCAGGGATAGTGTAGTGTTTTATTAGTAAAACTATTTTTTCAATCAGTTCAGTAGTTCCGGAGACTACCCCCTACATAGAAACAAACAAATTTTACCTCTTTATAATATTAGTATTGATACTTACTGATGAAAAGTTGTCGGAGGGCTAACTGTTTTATCCGCTTTTCTCATGTTGCAACCAAAGGCCACACAACAAGGCATTATAACATAAAAAAATAACAAAACACAAAAAAAGATACTTCAATAGCAAAGATTAAACAAGGAGTAACATAAACACACGTGGAGAGTTCTTAACAAACGTGGAAGGTGTAGGTTAAGTGTGTTAAACTGCGGAAGGGTGTGATATTGAGGACAAAGGAGTGGGGGTTACAGAGCGGGAGTCGACTCGCATACTCTTACTCTATGCTGCTTCTATTTTATTAAATATTCTGTGCTCACAACAGTTCGCAACTAAATTACATGATGTGTTCACCGTCAAATAATTATATCTCTTTCTTTTACTTTTACCGCACGGCGTGCTCAAACACAATACTTTGCAACCTAAGGTGCAAAGTAAACAGCTGATGTAGGCTATGTTTTAAAAATTTGTATTGTTGTGCTGCTCTTGGTGGCACAAGTGTGAACTACAATATTATGTGGAATATTATACAGAACGTTTGTAACTAGATTGTAATGTTAACACGTTTTGTTTAGTAAAACAGATTTTTTTTAAACTTAAAACACTAATTTAAAATGTAGCTGTAGGAAAAACGGTGTGTGTACAAAGGTTGGGACTCACATGACCGCACTGCACCACACGGCAGGGGAATAATCTAATGGAAACACGGCAGCCCCCCCTGTACGGTGATGTTATTACTATTTCATATGTTTCCATTCGATTATTCCCCTGTCTTGTGTTGGCCAACACTAGGCCGTGGTGAGGTGCGGGTACGGTGTGGACATGTTTGTCCCAACCTTTACGGGTGCAAATTTTACTTAGTCACCCTCAATAAACTGTCAAATATTTATTTCGTGCGACAAACTCAACTTTGCACTCTTGATACACAAATAACTATTTCATAGATTATGGCTCTTCTGTACCTCTGCCAGTTTGAATCAATTTCTTAATATTAACTCTAAATCCTGTTTTCTGCTCTAGGTCACGTTTGTCTACGACGTAGGCCTAGATTTATCATTTTCGGTTCATTTGAAAAACAAAATACCAATGGATTTTTTTTTATGTGTGCAAAACTGTTATTTAACTTAATGAATTTATATGTATTTAAGTATTAAATAGATTTAAGGAAAAAACTAATATTAATATTAAAAAAACTTCAAACTATCAAATTGGATAATCAACAAATTCCACTTTTGTTAGTTTGTTTAAATGGACCCTAGATAATTGTGTTTACTTTAGACGAAAAGTGATCAAATAGAGTTTTAAAAATTTAACAATATTAGGCCTATATAGTAATTAAACTCGCCCAATAATACTATCAATGTTACAAATTCTGATTTGTATTTCTTGATCATCTATATTTACAACAGTTTTCTTTGCAGGCCTATGCTTTCATCAGTAGAATTTGTAGGTTATTTATTATTTGTAACTTCTATGACGTAGATATAAAGGGTATTCAATTTTCTGTGTAATACTATGATGACAGGCGGAAATAGACCGTATTTCGTAACATGAAACATGCAAAAGTAATACAAATAAAATTATATTGTTTTTATTTTATCAATGGTAGTTTATTTACGTCAAACATTTCCATCAAATTTATTTTTGAAACTTCAATAATAGTCCAACTAATACTGCCACTATATTAAAACAAAATTATTAACAGTATCATTAAGTGGATCATGTAAAGTTACATTTAAAAACTATCCTAAAATTTTACTGAATGCATCAGTTATATTTTGTAGGCTTTTACTAATCTGCAATAAAATATATTGACTATCCATGTTGGTGATCATTAAAGAAGATACTGTGCTCTGACGGAAAACGATTGAACTGAGTATACATTAGTAAAAGAAACAGTATAATTTTAATTCTTATTGTAATTTCAGATGTCCATCTGCAAATAATAAATAGACTAATACCATTGAAGAAACAACGTTGTTTCTTCAATGCTAATACAAAAATCCTTTCATCTTTCATGTAAAAACCCTTTTCGGCTCTGTCTGCAGTCGCAGGTAGATTTCGAAATTCATCTCATTTACTACCAAAAACGTAATATATTTATTTGCCCTTTGACCTAAAAATTGCAGTTATAAAACAGGTTTCAGAAGAAAGCTTTTGGCAATATTTAGAACATAGCCAACCGGTATAATATAGCCTACAAACGTTTTTCAAGTTTTCGATATTGTGGACTACTAAGGCACCAATAAAATGTATTTCATTGACTTCATTGTTCTGTGACCTCATTTTAGTCACTCCTTGTTGTTTTACACACAAGTTTTAGGTAGTAGGCTACTTAAAAGGTTTATTCCAACTACCCTAAGGTAGTTTTGGTTATTTTTTATTTCAACTTGTCTTTTCCACCATTCTGCTGAGTGTTGAAGTTATCTCAGAAGTTTTGTTCAAAACATTTTAGAAGATTTACAACAGTTTTAAACGGACTTTAAATTTAGATTATTTTTTCGCAGTTTTTATTTTTGTAGTAAGGGTTGATCGTATCAAAAAGTGTTTGACCCAAAGGTTTTCAAATATTTCTCTAGATATAAATATAAATTATTTTGTAAAAAAAAAGAATGGTTGCTAGACAGAAAACGGAACATTTTTTTACCTATAATGTTTGGAACTTTTCATCTTATTTTGACGTGAGGAATCACTCCCTAAATTCTTGGGAACTCTTTTTCTGAACATCCTCTATATTTAGATGTTCTTCGACATTTTTCGATCTTTAATTTTAGCCCTTAACTCTTTTTTTGTATAAGAACAATAGGAAACAAGTTTTTTTGCCTAAACTAAATTTTGTACCCTAAATGAAGAGAGGGAGTGAAGAATCCCAGATACCTCATATAATTTAGGAATGTAGTGAGAGAATCAGTACTCTTTTTACCAATTGGCTAAAACCTACCTATCATTCTGTACACTTATTGTAAATAATAAATTGATTCACGCTTGTAGAATATTCGATACAATTTCAAGACAGTGATGTTATATTCTTAGCTATCACACAAACATGAAGGCGCGCCTTACTTTACTATCAATACGTTTAAAAATAAGCATGTTCTACAAATTCGTAATAAAACTTACAATTGCAGTCGTTATACAAATAGATGTAAATAGTAATTTTGAGATCAATAATACAAGTTAAATTAATAATTATAAGAAAACTAGTCAAGTTATAATTCGTACTTTGATATGTTTGAAGCTGCATACCTTTTGACGTTTTTACAAGAAGTATGGCTAGTCGCAAAGTAATACATGGAAAGGAATGTAATTCGATGTTGAGTTCAACTATTTCACATGTTCAGTTTACAGTTAAGTTATTATTTCTGAACCACTTATATGGAATATAAAGGCTGTGTTGTAATTAGCAAACAGTCTATTCTGAGAATCCCAGAAGCAAGACTGCAATCCGCAAGTTAGATTTCAATGTTTGTAAAACTCCACAATTATTGTTTAAGTATGTTAAATTGTTATACATATTTCGTTCTGACTTTCAAGTGCTGCCTACATGTAGCAAAGGCTAAGTGCATGTTTGTTCGTGTTTTATACTCGTAGAGAAAAATATTTGATGGATTTAATAAGATTTTATCTCACTCTCTACTTACCTGATATTGATTAAACTCCCACTGAAGTAATGCATACATCCTGTGATTCCTGTGGACAGTTAAAGTTGTGGTAAGAAATTTAGCGAAGGAATAACTTGAGAGAAAGAAAAGGGATTCTCTTGGAGGGATGAGAGTTTTTGTATAGAGGACATTGTAATAGAGCCAAGTTGTCTAGAAAAAGTTCTGACTGTGCGGGGGTGGGACGTCTACGCAGGAAATTAGGTGTTTACTTCTCCTTTAAGGCCACTTCACACAGAACGTATTAAAACCCCGCCGACGTCTTTGTAAGACGTCCGAGACGTATCTCACAATTATATCAAATGGGTCACTTCATACAGGAGTATTACTACGTCGGCGGCGTATTAATACGGAAAAGCAAAATACCTCGGCTAGCTACGCGTCGCAAACGTATCTCGACTCGCGCAAGCGCACTGAGCTGTTCTCACCACGTCTTTCTGTGTGCATCTTCCGCTTTCCGGAGTTTGTTTATACTGTGGTTTGTTTAAGTGCAGTTATGAGTATGGTAAGTGTTTTGATTGATGAAGTAAGGAAGCGTCCAGCCCTTTGGGATGTTGTGATAGAGAATTACAGAGATAAAGATGTAAAGGAACTGGCGTGGCAAGAAATTGCTAATCTATACATATAAAAGCCAAATCCACTGACTCACTCATCTCGATTTCTCAAAAACTACTGAACGGATTGGAACGAAATTTGGTATGTAGTTTCCGCTTAAAGCTCACTAAGAAAGGCTTTTTAAAAATTCAAAATTTTAGGGGGGGGGGGTTTGGGAGAGTGAAAGTTACTAAATCACGATTTCTCTAGAAAACAAGAAAAATGTTTAAATATATTATCTGTAAGGGTTGAAACAACCCCTAAAACCATAAATATTGTTTGTTATTACCTAAACAGAAACTACCTCCTAGGACGTGAAATTTGAACAATATATACCAAACTAATTGAAAATACATGTTATAATTCACTGTCGTGAAATAATAGATGAAAGAATATGAGAGAAAAATATTACAATCAATTATGAATCATGATAAAACAAATTCCCTGTAACGAAGCACGGGTATTCAGCTAGTGTCTAAGTAAGTATGCACTGTAATTTAACCATTAAACAGGTCATGCCAATTTTGTGCAATGCCATGCCATTTCGGTGCGTGTTGCAAGCATATTTTCAAAAATTCGTCAAATAATTACACCCCAACCCAAAATTGTTCTGTAGCTTTTTTGTAGAGAAAGGTTAAAAGAATTCATTTATGCCAGTAAAAAAATTATTGATGTAAAATTTACAAAGTTATTAGCTCAAGGAACAATAAATGTTCAGTAACAAAAGGAAAAAGTGCAACTTTAGACCTACATAAAAGGTAGTAAAAATTTTTTGAAATTTTGTTCAAAATGTAAAATGTTTTGGAATTTAGTTCTAAATAAAACTATATAAAAGTATATATCAATTTCAAATGTCTTATTTTGAACGAGAGCGTGAGAAAATTGAGTTTTTAATTTTCCACTTGTTAGTATTTCTCAATACAGTAGAACTTGGATAATTCGACGTCTTTAATTCGAAATTACCGTTAATTTGAAGTTTCGGTTCAGTCCCTTGAACTTAATATGATATCAATGTAAACAAATATGGATAATTCGAAGTAAACTTCTTTAATTCGAACAGGAGGAGGGGCATACGTCTTAAACGTAGCTTTCTGTTTGAACGGCGCACGAAAGACGTCGCCGAAGTATTAATAAGCCGAAGACGTATTAATACATAGGCTGCGTTCTGTGTGAAGTGGCCTTTTAGACTCTTCTATAATGCCAGGGCCGCGACTAGAATTGATCCAAGGGGATATGAAACATGATGGTGCTCTCCAGGTTCCTTGTAAAACTTGAACTACATACTCGTCCTTGGTGAGGTAAAATGCCAAGCTTCCTTTATAAGAAATTTTCCTGAGGGAAGGATTTTTTCAGGAGATGACGGCTGTGAGAGCAGGTGAGCGTATTGAATAATTATGTAATCCTAGTCAGCATGATTGTTCTAATAGTCGTGATGGCTGCAGATTAATTAAGTAGTGCTGAGAGTTCCCGGCGGTATCAGGAGAGAACTGGCTGATTCAACTGGGTTGTTGGTGCTATTTATATCAATTTTCGATTACTACTTGACAAATCAGTTTATTACTGGGAAGAAAATGGGTTTCAAACACATTTTATCAGCTTTTGTTGAATACGTTTTCAGAAATGGTATATTGCCATTTTGCTGGCTGCTGGAATAATTTTTCTAAGTTTAAGGAATGAACTTGGATTTTTGAATTAATTATGATTTTGATATGCGTATTTGATTTTAATGGTTAACTTGTTTGTTTGAACTTGAATGCATTGAAAATTATTATTAAAATAATAAGTAGTTTATCAGGAGTCGTCGACAAGACACAACGGTCCGTTCATGCGTTCTAGAAAGTAAAGCCGTGTCTGTCGGAAGAAAGATTGTGAGATACTATGGCCTGGCCCTCGTCTGATTCACCCTGCGGTGCTTTGGCGATGGTGCGTTTTTCTGTCGTTTGTGCCGTCGGTAATCTTGCGGACGTACAGGCTTTTTCAGGATGGTTTGTAGGCTAGCAGGCTCTTAAAATAAGGCTACGAAACGATTGTTTCACTTCAAAACGTTTATTAAAAGCAAAACAATCTATTCCTCTGCTGGCCCGTACTTATTGCTAAACTAACTGAAGGTAAAGGCAAGCAAGTCCACCATGTGTTGTCTACAGACTGACTTCGACTTGAACATTTAGCCTCAAGCTGACTCCTCCCCTTTAACTATAAACTCTGACATCAGCTATTGTTTGTGTGCAAGCCATTATTTAGCACGACCACTATGAACATAGATCCAGTGGTTATTATTATATAAGGTGGTTTATAACTGCCATACTCCAGCTTTGGAAGTTGACGATTTTGAAACTTTGGGGTGCATTCTTAGATTGTTTAATCTGTCAGACCATAATGGGTGGCTACGTTCCTGACGTGTCGTGGGAAGTTTTGTTACAATTATTTTATTACCTTTTGTATTGTTGGCATGTTTGGATAGTTACTTGTCTATCAAAGAAGACTCCTAGATATTAGATTTTGCGTTTCTATGTTTTTGGGAGAGGGGGGGGGTCCCCGTTTAGTAGAAGTTGATTTTTGGCTTTTTAAGTTTCGTAGTAAGCTTCTATTTTGTCTGAGTTAAGAGTAATTCTCCAAATACGATGCAAGCGGTAAAGGAAGTCCAACTGACGTTGGATTGTCTTTGCCTCAAACTCTAGATGTGTACAGTGGGATGTGGTTTGCGTACAGAAGGTACAGTAACGGATCAAGAACCGATCCTTGGGGAGCTCCATCCTTTTATACGTGGATAAAATAACATCGACCTATATCAGCAGGACATATTTTGACGTGGACATAGCAGGAACCGGACCTTAGGTTAAACTGGATTTGTTCCAGTTAGATTTTGTTTTAGCAATATATTTAATAAATTATTTAGTTTGAAGATGTATTGATTATAAAGGGACACGTTTTACAGTAACATCTATATGAACCCCTGCTTGCTCTACACACACATTTCAATAAAGTAAATACAAAAATAAAGGTGTAGGATTAATCACACCATTAAACCAAAGTTTACTATTTAACGGGAGTTCACTAAAAATGTTAAAAGGTACCCGCATGGCTTAAGCCTAGGCTACTCATAAATAAAACCAATCCTAAAATTTTTAAATTAGCATATTAATTTAAAGCATGAAATTAGTTCATAAAATGTCATTGAGAAATATCCTACGAGCTAGTTTAGAGGATTCAGCTGACATATTTTCGACAATTTTTCGTACAACTCTTACGAGGTTTGATATCTTTGACCTTATGGCATATTCTTTATTAGAGAGTTTCTGGAAATAAATTGTGCAAAATTATGATGGTAATCGTATCCTGACTTAACTTTATATATATAACTTTATCACACACATTATAACTGTCATTATTTTGTACAAAATTCTTCCAAATACTTCCTTAATATAAAAATTTTAACTTTCTTTGAAATCTGCCTAAAAATGCAATTGAACCATTCATTTAACACTTTTTCATGGTAAAAATGCAGTAAAGTTACTATATTTTATAAATACTTGCTTGAGGGAAAGAAAATGTGATAAATCATAAAATGCAACATAAATTTCAGTAAATGTAATTCCTTACTGAGGATATACCAAGCAGAAGCGAAGTTAGTTGCTAAAGAGGTGTTTCAAATAAGTTAACGGTTACATTAGTATCAGAACTTTTGTCGAAATGACGTCATATGCTATAGAACACTTTAGGACACTTAGACTTACTGATTTTATATAATTTAAAAGTTAACGTCTTTTAAAGTATAATAAAGTCTTTCAGCTTTTCTTGCTAGTTTATAAAATTGTGTAAACTAGCTTAATTGTGTAATCTGTCTTTTAATATTGTAAAATTTCAAATTTTGTAGTTTAAAAAATAAATTGCTTTTACTGTTCAAATAGACAATTTCATCCAGAAGCTTATTCTCCTAGGCGGGACAAAACTTAAACTTCGGAGGCTCATATTTATGTCTCTATTTGAAAGGTAAGTGTGGTGACTGCTTTCAGATAATGAGGGCAGTATAGTGGACATGTTTTATCTAGATTAGATATTCGAAATGAATACATATTCGAAGTGAATAGGAAATCAGATCTACCAACAAAACAAACAAGTACCTACAATAATTAACACATCAGCTAAGGTTTTCCCACTGTCATATAGGCCTAGGTAGTTTCTCTTTAAATTAGTTTTACCTTTGTATATAGTATAGGTGTCGTTATTAGTTAAATTAAATCTGTTAAATGATTTTATTAAAATAAGCAGACCGTGCTTTGTACAAAGTGTTTGTTAAAAGTAAAGTAGGCTACCGAATATTGAAAAGTATAGCAGTGCAAAGTCGTTTGTATCATAATTAATTGTCTTATTAAAATTCTTTTGTAGACTTTATGAAAACAATCTTTTCCTTTGCACGTATTTATTTACAATGTAAACGTTTGACCTTGACAAGTCCTGTCGGCAAATGTAAACGTCGTAGTTTTTGTACGTAATTTGATGGGGAAATTATTTCTGACATTTTATTACTTCACTGTTAAGTAATTATTAATACAAATACATGATACATTATTCATGAATGTTATAAAAAGTAAAAACAGAAACAATAACATCATATACTTGGCTCAGTTCCAAAATTTAAAAGCGTCACATTCATACATTCATAGTTGGGTCTTCTTCAAGGAAGGTAGTTAGTTGGAACCATGATGAGAGTGTTGGCTGTGAGTAAAACATAATTTTATAATAGACTCTTGCAAATTTAAATAGTTTAAAATTTAAGCTTAACATACATTAAATTCAATTTCAAAAACAATTTTTAAAAATCACAAAAAATTAGGTAAAATTTAACTAAGCCATAAAACAATTAGTAGTATTCATCACAGATATTATAATAATTGTATCCAAAATTATTTGTAAGGATTTATTGATTTTCCTCGAATATAGCTCTTAAGTTCTTGGTCAAAATGTATTGAACAGTGAAAAAAACATATTATATACCGTGTAGATTTAGTTTAAGGCATTTGGAAAATATGGTAGAAAATTCCGTAATTTACATCAGAGGAAAAAATACATTTTATATTTAACCATCGTGAAACTCAATCTGTCTTTAAAAAACTCATAACCTTTTCAGAAGAAAAAATTTGAACAATTTCCTATCAGTTCGACGATTTTTTTCAATGACAAAAAATAATATTTCTTAAACTTATCAAAATTGAATCAAATATTAAGAGTAGCAATAAAACCAAGGTTATTATACAATACTCCACAAACAAAAAAGACTTACATTTAATAAAAAAAATAACTATTTCAGCTTTTAAAACAAATTTATATTTGCTTTCTGATTTTTTTGAACTTAAGTCATATTTTATATAAGCTAACCCGATAGCCGAGGGGGTAGCTTACCAGACTGTAGAGTCCAAATACTTCAGTAAGATCCGGATGAAGATAATTTATATATTTCTCTATAAACAAGTTGATTTAAGACGAAATAGCCAGTCAACGTTTTGCATTAAATAACAATTAACAAAACAAAATGAAAGCATTACAAAAGTTGTGAACAAGCAAAATGAGTTAAATGTAAATGGATTAATTATTGTTTGGCTTGTGTGGTTTTGCATATATAATTATTTTACCCCCCAATTATGATATTTATTTCGTCCGCAACATTTAACGATGTGGTGAGAATACATTAGAGTGTTTAGTAGTGTATTGTAAACACACAAATGTTGATATACTGTGATTTCGTTTAACATAGCAAATTAATTGGAATGCATACAGAGTATTCAGGAGGTGATCACATGGGTTCAAATATAGAAAAATTTCTTCTAAACATATGTTCGGAAATAGTTCTTTTACTAGCTATCCATAATTTTTTTTGCACTAAATAATTTATATTTCTAAACGACTTAACCGATTGAGTTGAAATTTCGCCGGTTATTCATCAATGTAAACACTTTGATTGAAAAAAATCAACGTTTTCCAATGATTCGTTTCAAAATGGAAGGCATTTAAATATTTGTAATGAGAATAACTCAAAAACAGAAAAAAAAACATCAAGAGTAAATTTGTGTAACCCCTATTTAATATCCTATCGAATAGCGTCCAACGTAATTGACTGGTTTACAAAATAATTATTTCCTATGCTTTGTTCCTATATACCAGGGAAAGTTATGAAAAATAAATACATTTTATGACCAGTTTTGGAAGAAAGCAGAAATGCATAGTGCACCTAAAAGTGCATAATTTGTTTTAAAACCTCTAATGATATACGAAAAGCCGCAAAAATCGGTATGTGCAAAAGCCGCACAACTTTTGATAAATTAATATTTGTAAAAGTTAGTTTATGTTTAAACACTGAATTTTGGGCAAAGAATTGATTTTCAACTAGTGACAAATTTCCAACTAGAAATTCACTAGAACCATATTTTTTCAATGAATTACACGAACGATCAAACTCAAATCAATCCAGCAGCGGAGTATTTATGGTTCTCTCGATACAGCTTGAGTAACGGACTCTGAACGAACAAGCGAGCAGTATTATTCCATACTTTCACTTTTTCTCTCTATCTCTCTTCGTCTTTTCTGTGACCCCTCCCAACACTTCAGAGCTGCCCACAAGCCGAAACCTGCCTGATCCTCACTATATGCCTTTAAGTCGTCAACTCAAAATATTTCAAAACCTTACGTTTTCCCACCATTGGCCCCGACCTCTCGGAGCCTCCAGCGCATTGTGGGCTTTTCTCAAAGTCAGAATTGAAATCAGTACCCCAAAAATTCCAGAGAGGAAATTTTTAAGTGTCTGTCGCAATTTCACAAACGCTCCACCCACTCCCATCATCTTCCAGAGTCCCGGTGCACCGGGGGCATTTCGCATGGTCAGAAATGAAAGCAGAACCCCCCAAAACCCCAGAGAGGAAATTTCTATCGCAACTTAACAAATTTCCCACCATCGCCCTCTATCGCACCCCCAGTGCACCAGGGTCATTTCGCAAGGTCAGAAATGAAATTAGCACCCCCAAAAATACCTACATACCAATCGATTTTCGCAGCTTTTTATCCATTTTTAGAGGTTTAAAAAAATATGCACCTTAAGATGCACTTTATGCACCCGCGATGCACTTCCGCTTTCTCCCGAAACTGGTCATACGTAGACTTTTTCCTGGTATTTTTCTGAACACGATGCAGAAAACTACATCCAAATCGGAGCTGTAGGCAAACATTTATTTATTCGGGTCAAAATCTAATATCTAAATCTAAATCTAATATTGATGTTGAACCCGTTAAACAGATGAAGCTCAGTTTCCCTTTGCTCCACAGTTTTGACAATTATTCCATTGGATTGGTAATGCAACTGCGTATTTTGAGCATTTTAAACGTAATATTTGATCAAGTTGTTTATTTTTCCAAATTAGGTCTTTAAAATGATTAGCAATGTTAAAAATTTCAACTCAATCGATTAAGCCGTTTTAGAAATATAAATTTTTCAGTATAAATACAAAATGGCTGATAACTGGTAAAAAAATCTGGAAATTGGTTGACCGTGCAGGCCAACCCTAGAACTTCCCGCTAAGTTTGAATTTTAAACGCTGAAAAATGAGTTTATTTGTTAAAATACCAAAAAACGAAAATTTGTGAATTTTTAAACAACTATAACTTTTGAATGCGTCGTTCGATTTTCATTTTAAAAAAGCATTCTACGCAGTTTTTAAAGCACAAAAAGAAAATGTACAGGTTTATATTGATTGGTTGAGAAATCTGGAAGATATGTTAAAAAAATACAAAAAAACGAAAATTTGTGAATTTTTAAACAACGATAACTTTTGAATGCGTAGTCCAATTTTCATTTTCAAAAAAGCAGTCGACGCAGTTTTTTAATATCAAAACATTTATTCATGGTTTTATTATGATTTTTTCTCACGCTTTAAAGTTATTAAAAAAAAACATAAAAATTCAAAAAAAAATAGGTTATTTTTATTTTAATTTCTTCGGATTGGCTCAATGGATTAACTCTCAAATCTAATCAGATCTAAGTTTTGATACACCCTTTCGAATGACATGTCGTAGAATTCAATCGGTTGATTCGTTTTTGAGAAACTGTACGACAAAAATTTATTTACACACATACATCCACACACACACACACACACATACTTGTAGGACGTACCAAATGGCGAGGCACACTCACACAATGTCAAACGGGGAGACTGTGTTTCCGATGTCTGATCCATATTAGATTGCATACATATGTTAGTAAAATTGCCCGTATTCGGTATGTAACATCAAAATTAACATTTTTTCAATTTAGGAAATCCACACTAAAGCTTCTAGATGAGGAGGGAGACAAACGGCGAGATTTTCACGCAAGTTGCACACTCCACTTGAATAATGCTAGACTAGAAACCTTTCTTTTATGCACTTGTCAACCCATACAAGATTTATTGTACTATCAAAGAGCCGACGGAGTTAACAACATGTTTGCCTCTTTGCTACTAAGAAATTATTAACAATATGTTTTTTTCCTTTACGTTTAATATTTATTGACTACAAATAATATAAGTTAACCATTTTTAGCTGTTTCAAGGCATTTTTGTATAGCAAAATGCAGCTCATTATTGGAAAGCTGGTTCTTGTTGGAAACCAGGAAATTAACATGCCTATTAACTAATTTCAGAGTACTGCAGAAACACAACTGTCCAACAATTTGAGCATACAAAAATTGTACAGTTTAATTTCTCATAGTATCCTTTACACAGATATTTTTTCTCAAAGGTGTTTATTGTCGCTAAGCGATATCTTCCTTAATTCTCCATCAAAATTAATTATTCAAACTTCATTTTAAGCTTTTGTTCCCCGCTATTCACGAAAATAGACAAACAGTTTAAAATTCATGTTTTCCTTACAAAAATTGATTAAAAACTCCTTTGTAATATACTTTATATGGTTCCTAATGAAAGGCGACATCTATTAACAATCTGTTTAACTAGCATGACTGCTGTTAGATTGTATACAAACTAAAATTCTATATGAAAACTTTTATTTATAATCCATCGTAAATAAATAAACGAAATTAACTCAATTAAATCAACGTATTAAATTAGGCAAGTGTAGGTCTGCTCCTAACTTGTGAAATATTCGCACATGTCAAATAGTATTTATGATTTTGGTGGCTAAGAGAAATAAACTAAACATTGCAATATTATAAACAAATAAATACAGTTATTTAAACAGTTTATTAGAAAATCAAGAAATTCAAACACTTTTGAAAGTAAAGTATTGTTTCTAAAAGTAAAAGTAAAAATAAAATACAGAACACAATCCTCACAAAAATACGTTTATTTGTCAAACACGTTTCAACGACAAAGTCGTAATCTTCAGTGACATATGAGCTTCAACTAAATTATAACGTAGTTATTAGTTATACATTTATGAGATATTAGATTCTCGCTTCACACGTCAACCCCCTCGGTTACTCATGTAGAAGCAAATGCAAACAGATTATTTTATATAAATAGGCCTACTATTACATTTTAATACGTCTTATTTATTTTTAATTAGAATGTAACATAGTGGTTTCTTATTTTTAAATTCCTTAACTCAAGCTTTTATTTATTTGTGTGTGTTAAAACATGAGTTGGTTCAGTCTAGGCCTAAATTTAAATATTATTTTTCACTAAGCTGGACATCCGAATCAACTGTTTTATCTGTTATTTTATTCAATTTGATGCTATCGTAATGAATAAATATTTACATTCAAGAAATATGTGTTGCTTCATCAGTCTAGGAATAACCGAAAATAATGTTTAATTTATTTTACCTGCCTTAACGGCAACATACACACATAATTTGCATGTCTTTGCCACAGTAAGATTCGAATGATGTAAGTGTCATCTTTCAATAAAATTGTCGGTTTTTAGTTTTTCATAATGTTGCTTATTTATACATTTAGCGGTTTGCGCGTTGTCAGTTAAATGTATTTTTCTTTTAAATTTAATAATAAATTAAAA
The DNA here is from genome assembly GCA_018207615.1 of Philaenus spumarius. NCBI lineage: Eukaryota > Metazoa > Arthropoda > Insecta > Hemiptera > Aphrophoridae > Philaenus > Philaenus spumarius. The sequence goes on along the minus strand of JAGFPH010001015.1, from coordinate 148,340 downwards.
TGAAATTTAGCACACGTACAAATAAAGTATTTATATGTGTTCTGTGAACAATTTAAAATTGTGCTTTCCGTTTTATACAGAGTTTGAAATAGTTTTCTAAAACATCTTTCAAGTAAGATCCGATACATTATTGTAGAGGTTATGGCCATATTTGGTACAAAGTTACTGACAATTATCTTAATTACTTTAAAAAAAGTTTTGTAGCTCTGGACTATTATTTGCAAATAAATTATTTCCTCAGTGATAAAAGCAGAGATTGCATGGAACAGTTAGCGTTTTCACGAATATTTAATGTTTTTTTATGTTATTCTTTAAACTGTATACAATGCTTTTTGATGTACACCTTGTGCGTAACCTTACCTTTTCCTGTCTTTAAAAATATATCATCTTCATTTGGCGTTAAAGCTGTCAGGATTGCATACGCACAAATTAAATAGATTCCGGTTTGTTAATTTACATGATTCTGGCTTAAAATTCATTTCTCAAGCTAAACGATAGTTTGATAATTGATATCGGCTCTAGTTTGACTGGTGACTTTAAATACTTTTTTTTAACACCTGATCATTTCCCCCTACTACCCCTACTTTTGTAGTGATCAGCGTCTTTAAAATTTAAAAAGAAAAGTAATATTTAAAAATTAATTTAACTATATATTTTATATAACCTCAATAAATGTTTTAATAAACGGTTTGGAAGGGAACTTGGAGCATTTGTATTTATAAATTATCACTTTCAAAGTCAGAAATATTGTACTAGTTCAATCCAATTGTTATTTCCTTTAGGTTAAAACCACCTAAAACTAAATGATCAGGTAGAATACATGTCAAACTCGCCCTTGTTAAAACCATTGTCTTCACTATGACCTGAGGTCTCCCATGCCCATCCCTTTTGTTTGTTAACCAAGTTAAGTTTCTCTGTTGTAATATTTACGGCGGTTTTCTATATTTTCCTTAGTCTGGGTCAGGTGCTTATGTGGCTTCATAAATATTATTTTTGTTTAGACTACAACATTTACGGTTATGCTTTCAGTCGGGGGCGACAATGTTGCCAGATTTAAAACATCCCATGTTGCCGTCAAGTTCACCTTTTCTAACTAAGGGTTCAGTCCAATCGTTCTTGTCAATTCCTTAGATGAGGGTGTTGCTTGCTTCCATTATTTCAATGTGCGCAATATATTATAAATTACACAAGTTATTCACAAACCTCAATCATTACTCCAATTAGAGCGTTAAACTTTTTAATCGAAGTTAAGAAATGATTTTTATGTTTTAACTATGTCAAAAATGGTTGCCTATCAGTAATAAATTTGACTTAGTTTGTTAAATAATGCAATACTTATATGAATAGTTTTAAAGAAGTATATGTTCATTCAAAATTCAGTTATATAGTTTAAGTATGCATCAATTATGCAAGTTTACCGATATTTAATTAATCTAGGAACCCATCATATACTTTAGGAATGAAAGGAAACATTGGTTACAAATTTAAATGAAATGAAGGATGCTTCATACACACATACTTCATATGAAATAGTTACGGGTTTGTGGAATATCAATAACTTATTGTGCATATTCTTCCTAGAATCAAAATATACAGTCCTATTATTACAAATTGTTTTAGAGTAAATTAACCAATCATTACGTTAGCACCACTTATACAATTACTTTAGATTATAACCCACCCAACTTTTGCTCCTTATTTCCAAATATCTAACATTTTAAGTGGTAGGCCTATATGAAAGATTTCTTTTATTCCAGTTTTTCTGCACAAAACATGCTAAAATCCTATTTAATTATTCTATTTCAGAGAATAGTTCAAAAAAATGTTCAAAAATTCTGTGCTTTTAGAGATTTTTATATACATGGCGAAACCAACTCGTAAAAAAATAGTGATAAAAATATGTTTGTTTTTTTCATGCTGAGTGGTAGTTTTTTTGTTTTATCACCATCTCATTCTTTCACTGTTCTCTACAAAAAGACCTTATTCCTGCCATGGAATTGTTATTGGTTAGATTGTTCAGTATATACAGAGGGTTCATAAAATCCCTTTAATCCCCTTTATTATTTTTGTTATTGAAAATAAGTTAACAAAACTTAGTACAAATCTTGTGTTGCATAATAGGACATATTTTTTGACATATCTGAATCTTTAGGGTTTTGGGGGCTTGAGGGGGGTTAAAAATTTCAATAAAATAGGTAATACACCATTGAAAAGCTTATTAAAAGAGAAACAGAATGGCGCAAACTAGAACTTAGTATCTTGCTTCGTTTCAAAGTAATCGACAATGAAAGTTCTGGAAAATGAGATTGTTATCATAACATCAAAGCAGCTTATGTTGCTTAACAGGACAATTTTTTTACATATCTGAACCTTTATGATTTTGGGGGGCTTGAGGGGGGTTTAAAAATTTCAAATATAAAGGTAGGTAATGTAATACACCATTGAAA
>JAGFPH010001015.1:118242-134667 GCA_018207615.1 Philaenus spumarius | reverse complement strand
TCTTTGAGATTTTTAATGTCGGGATATATTCTCGATATCAGGTCTTCCAAAGTACTTACTACTGTGCCTAATCCTGTAGGCAAATTAATCTTTCCTTCTGACCCTGGATAATGGCCGTTTCCAATTTGTAACAGGAGTTCAGAAAACTGCACAGCAGTAACATTTCCTCTTAAGTAAACTCTTAAATTTTTTGTGAGCGAAAGTTTCGTTATTTGAGGCCATAGATATGAACTCTTGATGCAAGCTTCGACTTCATTGGCTCGAGTTCCTCTCGGTACAACTGGTAAAGTCTGACGAAAGTCTCCTGCTAAAAGACTGTTACTCCACCCATCAAAGTATTCTTTGAGTTTCTATGTCTTGCAGACATCTGCTCAAAGCTTCGAAGCCTTTTTTATGTGACATTGAGCTCTCATCCCAGACAATCAGTTTGCAATCCTGTAAAATTTTTGCTAGATTTGATTGTTTATTGATATTACTTGAAGGGGTTGTGGTATAATTTAGATTCAATGGCAGCTTAAAGGCTGAATGTGCGGTTTTTCCTCCATCCAATAATGTAGCAGCAATACCAGATGATGCTGTTGCCAAAGCGTTGTTATGGCTGCTTCTCACTTTAGCCAAAAGCAAGTTAATGAGGAAAGTTTTACCAGTTCCACCAGGAGCATCTAAAAAGAAAACTTTCCCTAAGTTGGATTCAACACTGTCTAAAACTCGATCATAAACGATCCGTTGTTCATCTGTTAATGAGGCTTTGTTTTTCAATACAGTTTCATTCAAAGCAACAATATCATAATTAGTTTCTCTCACATAATCTTTGTTTCCTAAAATTTCACCAGATCTTTTTGGATTAGGTAAACCGTATTATTTCATGTTTGGTCCACCTAAAGCTAAAACAGAATCTTCAAGTAACTCTAAACACCTATTGTATACTACTCTACTGATGGATTATTTTGTAAATGTTGTCCGTTCAATTGGTTCATAATATCTTCTGAAAGATCACCCTTAAATTTATTCCACAGACTCAATGCATTGGAGAGATGGCAAAATACCAGCATTACACTAAATAGTTCCCGCATTTTAAAAAGTGAGCGTGTTATTGCAGCTTCTTTTAAAGTAAACTCCCATTGCTGGTCATCTTCTAATAACCCGAGCGCCTTGCATGTTGCTTGGAAAGTAGGATACTCAATATGATTTACTGTTTTTAAATAAGAAAAGGATGTTGGGCCTCTAATGTGATGAAGAAGAAGACGGAGATGATAACACTCTACGTTATTGGGATGAATAGTGTATACTCTACCTAAAGCATGATCCTTTCTTACTCCTGGCCAACCTTCTACAGCTTCTCCTCGTTTACGCCGAACAAATTTTTTATTTTGCCATACGTAGTACGAAGGCACTTGTAAGTAATGTAGAGTTTTAGCAAATTCCTCATTTTGGCATAATTCGAAAAAGGCCAAAAGAGTTGTTGTTGGTTGATGAATAAGTTTTTCATTTATATTATCCGCAGTAAAGTAAATACGTTGTCCATTTTCTAGATGAACATCAAGGTGAGTGACAGCTGGATACCTGTCATGAATTGAAAATCCTAAAATTCTCCAAACTGCTTCGGAACTACTTATATATCGACCACTTTCATACATTTTTATTTCATCTATCTCGTTTTTTTCTCCATAGCAAATGCTGCTTGATCGTTGCCTTTAGTAATATATTTGCAAACGTACTTTATAGACTTTACAGAGCTGGTTATTTCTATATTAATATGGGCGTTAAAAGTACGTAACAAAACAGGGTTATAAGGTACTACCCATCGGTTGTCCAAATCTACTGATTTTATGTTCACCTTAAAACCTCCATCATCTGGCGATCGTCTTTTATATTTTGGATATCCATCTTCACCTCTTCGAGATTCTTGAAGAAGCATAGCCGGATAATACTTAGTGCAACGCCCATCTTTCATGCAAGGAGAGCTTTTATTCAAAATGCCACATGGTCCATGTATCATATTGGCCTTGACTATCTCATAAAGTAGTAAATCTTCATCAGGGTTTGGAATTTCAGCACATACGAATTTATCTATCATATTGGATGAAATTCTATCTTCCAACCATAGCAATATGTGAACATGCGGCAAGCCTCGCTTTTTGCCATTCAACAGAATACGTATGTGACATCGAACTTTTCCAAACAGTTAGCCTTTAAACAAAAGATCTGTTAACTCTTTTACTTTACGATTGAAAACTCTTGCAATAATATCAGGACGATGATAATGTTTTTGCCCAGGTAGCAATGATTCTTGAATCTCCTTCCATTTTGGATTGCAAGTGAATGTTATAAATAAATCTGAACTTCCATAATGTCGAACGTAAGTCATTCCATCCTGACCCCGTTCATGCATATACCGAGGTCCTCCAGTAAAAGATGATGGCAATACTACTAATTTTCCAAGTTGATCTGCTTGAACGTCTTGTCTTCCTATGGCGTCTTTTAAATGAATATAGTTATCTGCCCTAAGCCTTTTTTGATGATATCTGATATAATTCAATTTTTCCGTCTCTATTTTGGCGTACATGTCAACTAAATACTGACTAAATAAAGCACCATAACAAAGCAAATAGTTATTTTCTCCTTCCCTCTCCATAATTCTGTAGGCATAAAAACAGGCAGCAGATACATTTTTGTTCAAAGGAAGTTTCGTTGTAGGATCACATTGTGAAATGTCAATTGAATATCCATCTTCTCCGTGGCAAAACATAAGCGGATATTGTAGTGCATCATATGATCTATGAAGTTCACTGATACGTTGTAGTTTATTATCGTGGCTTTGAATGACAATATCCCGCTTTTCAAACTGCTGTCCAACTATTACCAAAGCTACCTCATTAGATGTGGGAGCATTGTAACAACCTCTGTGAGCGTTGGCAGGCTTTCTGTCTGCGTGAATCACTATTTGAAAAGTGATAAACTTGGCCTTGCACTTTAAAAGTTGGCATAAAACCATCTTCAAAAATCTGTTTAGCACCAAAAGATGTCATCTGAAAGCAACCGTTGTACCGTCTAATGCGATCAATGAAGTGGCTTTGCTCAGGGTGTTCACCAATAAGTAAATTATATAGTGGTTCTGGTGGAGGTTGCAAAGTGGCGAGCTGTACTTTACCAGAACTACAGCACATACCAAGTGTCTCTCCTTTCCATTTAAAGAGCATGGCAAAACCGACATTTTTCACTCATAATACCAACAATTTCATTTTTATAAACTATATTAGGATCATAGGTCAGACCAGAAAGTTTTTTATTTTTCCATATGCGCAGACGAATTTCTGCCCGAAATCCTGGATTATTTCGATCATATAGATTTTGGGGTGCTCTATGAACTTCAACATGATTGCTTTGATACTTAGCTGCTGCAGCTCTGTGAACTTCTGGGCGATTGTTTTGATAGGCAACGGCTGCTGCTCTGTGCACCTCTGGGTGATTATTTTGATATTTAATTGCTGCTACTCTATGAATTTTTGGGTGACGCATCAGATATGCAGCTGATGTACATCTATTTAAATCGGGGTGATCATCTTGATACTTTTCCACAGCTACGGTATTTGATTACCTTTCGGGTTGGTTTGTTATTCTTTTTCACAGCTTGAATATTTTGATTTTTTCGAGTTCTGTTTGTGTACCTAGCACGACGCTTTTTATTTTTGACATAAATAGTTAATGTAGAATTTTGTGAAACATTGTCTTCGGAAATAGGCAAATACACGTCAAAATGACCACTATTAATATTCCCACTTAGGCACAATCTTTTTACGGGGAATGTGTCTGTACCAAATTTTGCATAAAGATTATTATTATAATAAACTTCAAACAAAAATGGAAATATCTTACCAGCGGCAACCAATTCGCAATAACCAGCATATACTGAATGTTGATTCATTTCACGTACATACTCCACAGAAGTTGAAAAATTATCGCCATTGGAGTTATAAGACATCTCAGCAAAGTTATTCCAATTTTCAGCCACATACGTAACAATTGTTTCTCGTAGCTCCTGACACCTTTCTTGGGTATTAAATAAGAGAAAAGAAAGAGCTCGAAAAAGGCAGGCCCCATCTCCAATGATAGATACAACAGTTTGGGGTATTAACATCTCATTGGCGTTAATCTCATCTATCAACATGTTTTATCACTTTGTTTAACAAAAAAAGTAACTTCATTTAATTCATTGTATAAAGTTATATAGTACTGTACTATAAATTATTTGTACATTTACCTTAATTATACCGGTTAATTTTAGTAATATACAAACTAAAATTGGTTTTGCTCTTCCAGTAAATGACACTTAATTTTTCCTAACAAAATTGTTTTATTTAACTATTATAACTTTGGGTTGATTTCACTAACAACTACTTAATTGGTATACACTTAAAACTCGAAATTTTTATGTAAAATGCACTATTTATATTCATTCAAACGCACAATGTTTGGGTGTATCCCAGTAACATATTTTGTAGAATTTGTTTGTAATATTATTTCTCCATTGTGTGACTTCACTGGAACATGTTCTTAGTTCTCGCTTTGATACAATATTTGTGATGAAACAGTCTTGTAATCATTCTTGAGAGGATGTTAAAAGTTAGAATTTAAACAAATATATAAATTATACATAGGCCTACACATATTTCATGTAAGCTGTAACACTGAGCAAATAAAAATAAACGGTATCAGTTAACTGACACAAACTTTCTCCCAGCTTACTGTAGTCAAAATAATATTGTTTTCAATCATTTTATTTATTACTTTTTTGAACAAAACAAAAAAAATAATATTCTACCTTCGTCAATCGTATAAAAAAATTATTGTCCTAGGCGGGATTTGATCGCGCGACCTTTGAATTACTGGCCGTGATTGCTACCATGGTGCTACCCCGTGCGGCCTCCACCGCGATGCTAGATTGACAACATAAACTTGTTTATTTTTAAACATTTCCCCATAATTATAAAACACCGAAGTTTTGATAAAAGCGGGTGGTGTCATATTGTTTGGCATCTTAAGCACTATAAATACTGAAAATTTGATCAAAATCGTTAGAGCCGTTTTTGAGAAATTTGCATTTTTGTCGTTTTTATGGGTTTTTAGGGGTAAATTACCCTTACAAATTAAAAATTCCAAAAAATGAAAAAAACGCCTGGAGATATTAGGGTTTAGTACCTACATACCAAATTTCATGAAAATCGGACCAATAGTGTCCTCTCTGGTCGTGTATACATACTGACAGACTGACAGACAGACACCACTCTAAAAACACTTTTTTGGGTCCAGGGAGCACCAAAACAAAAAATTCCACTAAAAATATTTTTGGGTTCAGGGAGCACCAACACAGATAATTGCACTAAACCATTTTTTGGGGTTCTGGGAGCACCAAAACAGATAATTCAAATGAAAATTCAAATTCGAATATTTTTACGAAAACAATACTTTCTCCATATACTACGTATAGGGTGGAGAAAGTAAAAATGTAGGCCTAAAATTTGTTAATTTGGTTGCTTTGCTATGGTAATAAATCTAAATACTTTCAAGAAACATGTGTTAGTTCAGTATAGGCCTAACATAAAATTGTGTTAAGTTTTTGATCCAAATCAGCTGTTTATTCATAATATGTAACAAAAGATGTAATTAGCCTATATTACAGTAAAACTTTTAAATTGACTTTTCCTTTGTTTTTATGTTAATTTTGTTAACCTAACCTAAAATTAGTAGTTGGTTGTGCAAAATAATTGAAACAAAATTAGCAGTTGTAGGGTATTTTTTTCAAGTGATTTTTTTATTTTCAAATAATTGTATCAAAAATTAAAATTTCATAATTTGTAAATTTAAATCATTAAAATAATAATATTATGTTATTTGGTTGCTATGGTAATAGATATAAAAAGTATTCAACAAACCATGTGTTGGTTCACTATAAATAGGCCACTCCTAGAATTGTGTTACTAATTTACTAAGTATTTGATTTGAATCAGCTGTTTTATCTGTTATAGGGATGGGAGTGAACCCCAGTATTTTAATCATTTTCAACCCTTAAAGTCAATATTTTGCAAAATCCTTTCTTAGTGCGCCTCTACATAGTGTTATTAACGTTCCTTGAAAGTTACAAGTCTATAGCTATCATAATTTTGGCTGTACGTTGATTATGAATCAGTCAGTCAGTCAGTCAGGACATCTTCTTTTATATATAGAGATTTAAATTTTGCACACATAAAAACGCCGTTCAGTTCGTATTTTGTTTTTTCAAATGAACCGAAAATGATAAATCTAGGTCTACGTCGTAGACAAACGTGATCTTACATCAGAAAACATAATTTAGAGTTAATATTAAGAAATCGATTCAAATTGGCAGAAGAGCCTTAATATCGATGAAATAGTTATTTGTGTATCAAGAGTGCAAAGTTGAGTTTGTCGCAAGAAATAAATATTTGACATTTTATTGAAGGTGACTAAGTAAACGTTTCACCCGTAATACACACACTGTTTTTCCTACAGCTGCATTTTAAATTAGTGTTTAAGTTTTTTAAAAGATCTGTTTTACTAAACAAAACGTGTTAACATTACAATCTAGTTCACAAACGTTCTGTATAATATTCCAGGTAGTATTGTAGTTCACATGTGTGCCACCAAGAGCAGCACAACTCTAAGCCCAACAATCAAAATTTCCAAAACAGCCTACATCAGCTGCTGTTTACTTTTGCACCCTAGGTTGCAAAGTTTTGTTTTTACGCACGCCGGCGCCGTGCGATAAAAGTAAAAAAAGAGGTATAATTACTAACGCTGAACACATGTAGTTCAGTTGTGAACTGCCGTGGGTGTGCAAAAACGCACTTTGATAAGTAGCTTTAGAAAAAAAATATTATTATATTCATATATGAAGAAAAAAGAATTTATAAAATTGTACTTAATTATTATTTATATTAAGGCATAATACTGATTTGATCGCTTGGCGCATTTAACTTAGCCTACAATGAAGTGGAAAATCGTTATGGTATATATTGGAGAACGTTTTCAAGTCTAAATGGATCTTTGATTAATTTGTACCACCATATTTTCCTACACAATAAGCAAATAAACTATGACCAAAACCTTGACCGTTCAGCTGTACACAAATTTATATTACTAATTGAAGTTGGAGTGACTCAATGGACTGTGTTTGCTTCTGCATAAACTGTTGGTCCTATCAATTAAATTGGCATAATTTATAACATTTCTTATATTTTTCAAGGAAACGTGTTCAAAGAATTATGTTTCAGCAAGGTTTTCTCTTTGTATGGTGTTTGCTCATTACTAAATCTCGTCTACAGTTGATTACAGATATTATCGATCTTATAAAACATGAATTTTGTTAAAAACAAGTTAATATTTATAAATTAAACTATCGTAACTAGTTGGACTGAATAATTAATAGCCAAAAATGGAGAGTTCACATGGCTTTTCAGGTGGATACCTTATTAAAACTAATACAATGTTAAGAAAAACCGAGGTATATTATTTCAATATTTTTGATGAATGTTTTTATATTTTAATATATTAACTGAAAAATGTTATGGCAGACATTTTTGGAAACCACACACTTACGAAAGCTAAGCGTAAACAATATTGCAGTATTTTCTCCAGTTATAAATATAGTATGTGAATTAGATTTTTATCGGGCTAAATATTGAAAACTATCAACTACACAAAAAGATATTTTCTAAAAATGTATAGGCCATTTTATGGTTCACAATATTGATAGTAAGTAGGCCTACTGAAATCAACATTAACGAATTATTTAGCAGAAAACAAATTAAAAATGAAAGATTGGTTGCGCAATAACTCTGTAAACGTCAACTTTAAAGGAAAAGGTTTAAAATAAAAAGATAAAAGATGCATATAAAAAATGATGCCAGTGTTTTTCAAGATACTGTATTTGTAAAAAACTATGTTTTCAAAATGACTGCTAAAGCACAGCCACCTCCACCACGCCAACTTCGATTTACAGTCAGGGCCAATCCCTCCACCATTTGCAATAAAAAACACACTATACAGAGTGTCTTGTAACCATATGAACAAACTTTATCACGTTAGTCAGCATGTCAAAAGAAACAAAAAATGTAATATAACATGTGTCCTATCTCATTCCGTTTTCGGTCTGTCTGTCTGTCTGTATGTGTTTTTTACAAAATACCGGTACTTAATATTTTTGGAAGTAGAAGAGATATTAAGCTCAAACTTTGTACACATATTTTTTTCGTAACCTTTTATCACTGTACGAAAAATTAGAACATTATTTTCATTATTTTCAAAATGGCGATCGTTTAGAATATTTAATGTCAAATATTTCAAAAACCGCTAACTTTACAAAACAATTACAAAAGACAAAAAAGTTTACTTTTTTAATGAAAAACTCAATGTTTTTTTTATTTTATCTGTAGCTCAAAGGACAACAGAGATATTGACAAAATAAAGGAAAAATGTATTTCTTGGTAGTAGTCAACAATACCTAGAATTACTCTAGAAACAAAATATTTTAAAGTTATTGTGAGCTAAAATAATAAGTTATTTGGATAATGTTCCGAGTACTTTCTGAACTGATTCTACTAGTAAAAATAATGAAAAAAGTTCATATATTCATAGGTCTGGAAATGCTTCGTTTGAGAGTTACAGCTGGTGAAAGAACTGATTTCACCCGTGTTTCAGATTAAATCAATTTTGGCGCCTTTTACCATTATTAACCTACAGTTTTAACGAAAAATCTAATAATTTGTTGCAGAAAATAAAATTACAGAAACAATAAAATTATTATTTTGTGTTAGGCTTACATTTAAACAACTGTACAACTAAAAAAAATATAATTGTATGGTAAAATACATTGCTGTAAGTACATCAGAAATAAAATATTTACAGTATTAAATTTTTTTTCAAATTTTGTCCGGATAAACCGAATTTTCGGATAAACGAGGTTTCAGAGATAGTTATAAAAGTAAAGACTCAAATGTGTTGACATAAGAACTATCAGGAAACTGTAATAAACTTAAATAATTTTGAAACTCGTAAATGTAATAATTCATTGTATTGTAAGTTCTTTTAGTGTTTTATTACAATTAATTGCAATAATGTATTAGTGGTATTATTTTATTATAAAGCTTTGAATTGTAATCTGTTTGAATATAATGTCGACTTAGCCTACATCAATGATGGATATTGCTTTGTTTAGACATCGGCATGGGTTGGAAAGAACATCAGGTTATATCAGGTATTTGGGTGTTGTTAATAGTGTAATGTGTACCTGTGTTGAAAATAAGATATGCTCTTATTATAAAACACAATTAAAATCAAACTAAATTACAAAAGACAAACCAAGCCCAAGGGTTGAACCCAGATAGTTTTTCGTCATACTGCTCTATCAACTGAGCTGACCTCATCAGAGCGGATAGTGGATACTTGAATCATTGATCAATAACATATTGGAATATTACGTCCAATTGAATCCACTCGATCGTAAAAGCAAAATAAAATGATCCATTAAATGTACGTTCATACTAATACTCCCTGAAATGGATGCTTAATATTTGTAGTATAATTTAAGTGTAATGTACGAGGGATGTTTCCAAAGTTCTGGAAATTGTGCTATAATTAAATTAGGCAGAAATTATAGGCAATGTTATTGGTGATAGACAAGTCTTAAATGTTTATGAAACTATCTAGTGCATTATTGTTCAGTCTGATTTAAGTATTCGACTGATATAGACGCGTTTTCATGGCATTGTTTTTGTAACTATGGAAGACGCAGCAAAATCTCAAATAGAAATAATTTTCTTTTTGTGGAAAGAAGGTGTGAAAACATCCGAAATTATTCATCGTCTGCAAGGCGTATTTTTTGGTGAGTCTGCAGAATCCAAAAGTACTGTTTATTGGTGGATCGATTGTTTTAAAACCGGTAGAACATCACTAGAAGACGATCCACGCAGTGGGCGCCCAAGCACGTCGGTAAATGAAAGAAACATTACTGCCGTCAAAGACCTACTGAAAGAGGACAGGCGAATGACTATCCGTCAAATTAGTGTGCGCCTAGGGATAGATACACGACAAATTCATGACATCTTGCATGATTGTTTGGGCGTTAGCAAGGTTTCGGCAGGCTAGGTGCCAAGGCTGTTGGGACCAGAACAGAAACTCAATAGGTCTGGTTCTTGTCGTAAACTTCAAAAGCTGTTAGCCCTTTACGGTGATGAATTTTGGCAACGAATAATAACCACTGACGAAACGTGGATTCCTTATTTCAATCCTGAGACAAAAGTCAATCCAAAGAATGGCGCAAACCTGAAGAAGGGCCACCACTTAAGGCGCGTGCAGTTCCTTCTGTTGGAAAGGTAATGCTTACTGTATTCTGGGATTACGAAGGGATTATTTTTATGGATTATCTGGCGAAAGGTACTACAATTAACTCAGAATATTATTCAAATTATCTGGACCACTGCGACAGGCACTTGTCAAAAACGGCCTGGAAAGTTGCATAACCGTCCGTTATTGCAACAGGATAATGCAAGACCACACACCGCAAGAAAAACTAAGGATGTTTTGAACGATTTACGATGGGAATTGCTTCCGCACCCACCTTATTCCCCGGATATTGCACCCAGTGATTATCATCTGTTCCCAGCTTTGAAAAAAACTCCTTACGCTGTGTTTTATTTGAAAGTTTAACTGACGTAAAACGTGCCATAAACAGGTGAATTGAGGAGACACCGAAAATGTTCTTTGAAGATGGCTTATAAAAATTAGCTTATCGTTGGGATGAATGTATTCAGAAAAACTACATTGTAATATTGACGAAAATTTACAAAATAATAAAAATTATAGCTGAATTCCCAGAACTTTGGAAACATCCCTCGTATGTATGCAGACCGGATTTAGCATAGGGCCTTGTGGGCCCGGGCCCATAGCGGCAAACGTTTTGGGGAGGCAAAACGGCAAAAAAAACGAGTTTGGGAAATAATGTTTCAGTATTACAGGTTTTATCTGGAACAAAACTAAAACTCCATTCCAGTTTTACAACAGATGCGTATGACCGTGCGAGATATCGCAGTTGTCTGTCGTCTTTCGTTCAGTCTTAACGCCGATTCCTAAGTGGGCGACAAGAGCGACGCGACACAAGATATCGCAACGACATCAGCGATACGCTCGTACCGCAAGCATTAGGTAGATTATTGTGTTCTACGTGGACTTACGACCGACACCGGCGGTCATATCCTTGAGCAGATCGCTGACATCGGTGGTGCCGACTGTATCGTTGACGCGTACTATGTGCGTGACACGGGCTATACGAGCAACAGGAGAGACGCGACACGAGCTACCGCAGCGTCAAACTGATTTGAAAATTCATAATTCGGTCGCACCACCAGCTCACATCGCGTCGCTACGGTCGTCGAAGTAGAACGCTCCAATGGTAAATTGTTTGTTAATTCAAAAATCACTCATAGAGTCGCGTCGCTCTTGTCGCACACATAGGAATTGTTGTTTAAGTTGACTTTAAATACTTAGTCAATAGAAGAGTTTGACAATGTTAAAGCAAGGCGTAAGAAATTCCAGTGAACTTCTGCCAATTCAATTTGTTTTCCACACTTAAAAAATATAATATTTAATTTAAAGACTAAACAATTACCTATCTTATCTCTTGTGGTTTGAATCTTTAAAGTTAGATTCTCTGAAACACGCTTTAGAGGTTACATTTACATGTTTGTTTATTGGGTTTAATTGTTTAAACTGTGTAATAAACTTGAAATACGTTATTTTAAATTGATGTTTCTTTTATTATTTTGCAAAATCACTTCTGAATTCCACCTTGTAAAAATTACGTAATACCGTAATTAATTCTTGAAAGTAAAATTATATTTAGCCTCCTCACCTCCTGTTGGTGCAATCATGCAGAAATATTAATAGAAATTTAGTATAATATTTCTCTAAAGATGTAACAGTTATTTGTTTGTAATTCAAACTACATATATTATATTTTGTTTTAATAACGATTTATAAATCTCATTAACTCGTTAGTAATATAAAAAAAATGTTTTACTACTAATTAAATCAACCTGAGCAAATTAGGAGAAAAAAATAGTAGGGTTTTAACACGTTTTTATAAGGAGTAAAATTGTTTGTAAATTCAATGTAAACTAGAGAACATTTTGTTTGGAGTATAGAGTGCTTTTAATTGTGGAGGGCGTCAATTTTGGGGGGCCCAAAATATGTAGATCCGGCCCTGTATGTGTGAGATACAGAAGGAAATAACATAGATAGTTTTCTCTGGTGTGTAGCCAAATCAATTCAGATTATAACGAACTAAGAATGTTATTTGTTTCCAGGTATTTACTTATTTGTTTGTTAGACTTTTAGATAATACTGGAAGAACGCTTCTGGGTCTAACACGGTTTAGTCACGAATATGGTTCAGATAAGATAAGACAAAAATAATGGCCGACTTTCAAACCTCATCTGGTAAACGCCATCAGTTAAACCCACAAAATTTATAGATTGTGTCTAAGAAGGAAGAAGAAGCTAATAGAAATAACATTGGCAACCCCCATGTTAAACGTGGTTTTATCCTATTTTGTTTAACTACTTCTTTATGATTTGCTAGACAGAAATTGAAAATCTTTTCCACCGTCTAAAAAACCAAAAGTTTACCAAAAAACCTAAAAATTATATTCATTGTTGTGGTGGTATTTTAAACAATTTTACATGAGTCACGGTTATTTGTTTTGTTATCAATTCTAGCGTTTTATCACACGGCTCTAGCATTATTTCCATTGATCAATCTTTCCATGAATTCCTCATAGGAAAGAAAATATAATTAAATTATCCTGAATGCAAATTAATCTTACATCATTTATATTTAACAGTATTGAAAATTACATTAACATAAAACATTAACTAAAATTGCATTAACATAAAACATTAACTAAACTTGCATTAACATAAAACATTAACTAAACTTGCATTAACACAAAACATTAAATAAACTTGCATTAACATAAAACATTAACTAAACTTGGACTAACATAAAACATTAACTAAACTTCCATTAACATAAAACATGAACTAAACTTGCATTAACATAAAACATTAACTAAACTTACATTAACATAAAACATTAAATAAACTTGCATTAAGTAAAACTATACTGAATTAAATTAATAGCGTATGCATATGTAATTTCAGAAGCTATATTATGACTCCAATACTTAGACTGGTAGAAGGTATAGTATTGGGCAAAAGCCCTTGGAGGTGCATTATTACGGGCAAAAGCCCTTGGAGGTGCATTATTACGGCCAAAAGCCCTTGGAGGTGCATTATTTTCATTCTTTGAAATGTTAATTTTTGTTTTGTTTTTACTGAGAAGTATTTTTTAATTTTATTTTTTAAGTTTTTGTATCTAAGTTAAGTTTTATTTTAAATTATTAGTATTTTTTCTGGTTTGTTTATTTGTTTACCAAGATGTGGTTAGTTTATATTTTCTTATTTTGTCTAGCTAAGTTTATATCTTTAATAATGTATTATGTTTCTGTGTTTATTTAAGCTCGTATTTATGTATTCAAAGAATGAATAAATATATATATAAAAAAAAGGCATTGATTAGGATAAATTAGGACTCCTGGTTAGTCACCTCCAGTTTTCTTTCTTTCCGAGTATAATTAAGAGACTCATATTATTTATTTGTGTTACCTTTTTATCTGCGTTATAAACAGGTCCTACTTCAACTCCAAACTTCAGATGTTTAAAAATTGTTTCTTTATATTTAAATTTTTATATATAAAAAATTTATAAATTATTGTAAGAAACACTAAATCAATTCATTCATACAACATCCACTAAAAAAAAACACACAATAATTTTCACAGTTCTATAAAAATTACATATTTCGGCACATTTATCTTTAATTAACTTAAATTTATCAAAACTTTACATTAACAAACAAAGTAGAAAACATTTATTTTGAGACTGTACTTTATTTTCAAGAATTATAAGTTTAATGAAGCTTAGATCTTTTAATTGAGCTGCAATAAAAATGTAAAATTATAATTCTATGTAAAAATTTGTATCACTTTGGTATTTATGTAAGTAATGTTGTTGTTTTTTTTTTTTGTTTTTTTGAGAGGGTATACAAAATTATAAAAATTCTGTTAGATCAGAAACACGATTCAATATGTGTCAATTCTTAACACATTATTTTTTTAATTAATATAAAAAATAACAAAATCTACTAATTTGTAAATATATCTAAACATAGCTCATATAGTTCTTAGCATTCTGCTTCATTCGGAAACAAAAATAACGATATTTCGAAAATAATTTATATAATTTCACTTACCTGTAATTTGATATTTTTGAGAACAATTATGTTTATGTAAAACATTATCTATCAGTTCAATACTTTTATTATACCCATAAGTAAGTATATGTTTTTGGCAAATTAAACTTTACTTATGATAACCTTGCAGTTTGAAGTAAAAGTTTTGATTAGACATTGTTCCGACATTGTTTTGTTGTTGTTGTTTTGTTGTGATATGTTTGTTGTTAACATATTCCGGTTTAAAAATACAAGTTAAATATAAGTGCCTATATACACGTCAGAAGAAAATATGATGACGCTAGAACCAATGTTCGTTTGCGGTTTTCAATTGTCTATTTCATAACTTATGTCTGACGTGTGGTTTATATTATTCACAATAATACGTATTTAAGGTAATGTTGTAAATTATAATAAGCTAATGACAATATCTACTTTGACAGAAAATAATAAAAAACAGAAATATATTATAATAGTCTTGTTGTAATCTTGGAACTAGGAAATGGCTACTGTTCTCTAATAGTATTTATTTAAAACCAGCTGACCCGTACGGCGTTGCCCGTGGTGGTTTATATTTTCAGTCTTTTTAACGTAATTGTATTCTTTTTAAGTGTTCAGTCAGTGAATGGTATTTGGCTTTTATATATATATATATAGATCTTAAATAATAAAAGCACTATTGTCATAATAATAAAAGATCATAAATTATGATTTTAGTAAATTTGATCCCCCCAAATCCCTCCTAAAATTTCGAAATTTTTCATACCCTGCCTTAGTGAGCACCTATGGCCCTAGAGGAAGCTACATACCAAATTTCATTCCAATCCGTTCAGTAGTTTTGAAGAAATCGTGATTTAATAACTTTGATCCTCCAAACCCCCCTAAAATTTCGAATTTTTTCAAACCCTTTCTTAGTGAGCACCTATGGCCCTAGAGGAAGCTACATGCCAAATTTCATTCCAATCCGTTCAGTAGTTTTGAAGAAGTCATTTTTTAATAAATTTGATCCCCCCAAACCCCCCTAAAATTTCGAATTTTTTCAAACCCTTTCTTAGTGAGCACTTATGGCCCTAGAGGAAGCTACATATCAAATTTTATTCCAATCCGTTCGGTATTTTTTGAGAAATCGTGATGAGTGAGTCAGTGAGTCAGTGGGTTTTGCTTTTATATATATAGATAAATATTGCAAATAAAGCATAAACACACGAATATCTTGAAATTAATTAAAAATTAAGTTGGATAAATGATTGGTAGACAATTAACTAAAACGGAGACAATTTTACACAGATAGAAATATCAGAAATCCTAACGGTTGTTTTAAAAATAAACAAAATAAATACAGAAACAAAAACATTCACTTTTATTTCTAGATTATTTATGTGATTACAAAAACCAAATACTGTATATAATAAAATTAGTTCATAGTTAAAATTGTAAAGCTTTTGGCCACAATTTGGAAAAAAAGTACGGTAACATGCACAATACTAACACTACGATAAAATATACAACCGATAATAATTAATTAACAAATTGTCTTCATATCTAGTCAACTCAAACACACAACATTTAGGATGCGCTCTCTAAAAATAAATCCCCTGTAAAAAACCATATTTGCAGAGAGTTGAATAAACTCTTATTAGTGATTAGACAAAATAATCAAATTTAAATTTAGGTTTTAGATAAAAATACTAATTTGTGATAGAGTTTATGCCTACTTACAGGTTATCATTTATATTCATAAAATTAATTTTGAAGGTCTCTGTGTCGGACTTATACAAAGTCTCGTCTTTGTTTTAAGCCTGTGTCTTTTAATCGTACGCAGTCTTGTCTTTGTGTTAAGCCTCTTTGTCGATATAATAGTACAACGCCTCGTCTTTGTTTTAAGCCTCTGTGTCGGTATAATCGTTAAAAAAGTATCGTTTTTGTGAAGCCTACGTGTCGGTATAATCGTACAAAGTATCGTCTTTGTTTTAAGCCTCTGTGTCGGTATAATCGTACAAAGTATCATCTTTGTTTTAAGCCTCTGTGTCGGTATAATCGTACAAAGTATCGTCTTTGTTTTAA
>JAGFPH010001015.1:98127-114898 GCA_018207615.1 Philaenus spumarius | reverse complement strand
AAAATAAAACTCCAACAGTAAAAACACACATCAATTTAACAAAAGGTCAAATAAAACTCCAACAGTAAAACACACACAAATTTATTAAAAGGTAAAATAAAACTCCAACAGTAAAAACACACACAAATTTGGAAAAGGTCAAATAAAACTCCAACAGTAAAAACACGCACAAATTTAATAAAAGGTAAAAAAAAAACTCCAACAGTAAAAACACGCACAAATTGAACAAAAGGTGAAATAAAACTCCAACAGTAAAAACACACACAAATTGAACAAAAGGTGAAATAAAACACCAACAGTAAAAACACACACAAATTGAACAAAAGGTGAAATAAAACTCCAACAGTAAAAACACACACAAATTGAACAAAAGGTGAAATAAAACTCCCACAGTAAAAACACACACAAATTTAACACAAGATTAAATACAACTCCATCGGTTAAAACTCACACAAATTTTACAAAAGTATAAATCTCAGAGAGTAAAAACAAACAGACTTAACAAAAAAATAAAGAAAACTCAAATTAATTTAACATTTGTTAATTAGTTTTAATCAAATATTTTTTGTAAATCTTAAATCTCCTTAAACTCCTTAAATCTCCACAGAGTGAAATTGTTAGCGAAACCTCGGTGCGGGATGGATTGGATTACTGCACGGGCCAATTACTCCACATTTGAATTACATTTTCCAAAGTTTAAAAAGGAAAAAACTGTAGAATAAAAATACCTGCTTTGGATACTGTACCGTTTAGTAGGAAACGAATAACATTTTTAATACACCATTAATTTAAACAAAATCTTTTTAAACATAAGCATAACTCTCTTTTTATCATTGGTAATTCCATAAAAAAAAACGAAATAAAATGTGTAATGTTAAGAAATAAAATGTGAATATAACGTAATGTTATAATCTTATCACGTATTAGTGAAGTTAAAATACAATTTTCTATCAGTACCTGGTTGGAATAAGAATCTCTGTAGAAACGCTATGAAACAACTGACAATAGATCCATAACCTAAAGGTACTCTACCCCCTGTGTCCAAAATGTATAAAACGAAACAACTTCATTAAGACTATCAGACAAAAGTTTATAGCGTCATAGATCTTGAGCATACGTTGTCACCTTGAAGATTATCTCGAGGACAATTTGTAAGGACTTTAGGAAGTAAACTTGATTTTTT
Source organism: Philaenus spumarius (assembly GCA_018207615.1). Taxonomy (NCBI): domain Eukaryota; kingdom Metazoa; phylum Arthropoda; class Insecta; order Hemiptera; family Aphrophoridae; genus Philaenus; species Philaenus spumarius. The sequence goes on along the minus strand of JAGFPH010001015.1, from coordinate 113,715 downwards.
GTAATAATTCCCATTACGAATGTGAATTTGGAAAAAAGAAGAGCGGTTTTACGTTCTGATATGTACTTAGTTACTGACTCAAATTGGCCAGAATGAAATTTGATTCATAGCAAAGTATGCCAGCAGTAAAATTATCTTGTTGAAACAGAAATTTCAGATCGGATTTCCCACAAAATGATATTAATAGCAATAGTTAACACTCAAAATGTAAAGTACACCATGGATGTGCTTTGAAAGTTTAAAGATAAAAGGCCGGAGCGAAATCAAATGCAAACAGATTATTGTATACACGGGAAGTATTGATATTTTCACGGGAATTACTCAAAATGATTGAGACAGGGATTTTGTGTGTTTAAATAGAAGTAAGAAAATTTTCAAGTTATAAAATATGACGGAAATGTGATACGGCAAAGCAGTATTTCAAACTGGTCAGATAGGCCTGGTAAAGAATAAAGTTAGTAATAGAGATAAGTCTTTGAATTGTGATATAGTAATCCTTTTTCGTTGTTTGTGTTTGCCATTAGCTAACCTAAAAAAGTTGCTGGTTGTGAAGAATAATTACCTGATTCTAAATTTGCCAATGGAAAGTGAAGTGTTTTATTTATCAGTGTGTCTATAATTCCTCCAAGCAGGAAGCTAATTGTAACTACTTTTATTAAACACAGGTGAAAACACAATTGCAAATTCCTTTCAAAAGGCATGGGAGTAATTCCCTCCACGTGCACTTAGGCGGTCGGTAAAACACCACTTCTACAGTTATTAGCCTTGTCAGGTGACACACTCGTGACGCAATAATATAAATGATAGTTTCCTCGTCTCGTCGCGTCGGGTTAACCGATATTTAAGAAGGAAAACTTAACAATATAAAACTGCCAATCTGCGCGAATAAGTTTCAATCCGCAAGTTCAGCTGTATCAAGAAACTACGGTAAGTTACCTCATACAATCGAATTTTAAAACTATTTACTGAAGAAACTAATTTCCTAAGCAGTATTTTTTTTTCGATTTAGTTGTTTTTTCCTGTTAAATTTCAAATAAGGACATTCCTTAGCGTCCATTTAAAATCTTTTAACTATATTAAAATTTTGTAATATAGCGGCCAATTTATTTTTTTTTTCATTTGAAAAATCTGATATCCTTAGATACAATACATAATAATAATTAATTATTAAAGCCAGCCCTCTTCTAAATCTAAAATTTAAGTAGCTAAATTTTGGCAAAAATAGCTGTTTTAACAGCAGTAGTTTTTAAACTTTTGACATAGGTAAAAGTGAACAATATCACATATATCCTCCATTTCGTTTGATATGAATGAATTTAAAACAATAATTTGCCTATACTAATTATACAGGGTGACTCAGAACTACACGGCAATGTATCGGTAGCTCATTCTATAGCTTAAAATAAGAAAAAACTTCATGGGCCAGAAAATGCTTCGTTTTCCAGATTTCCGCCATTTTGTTTTTTTTACAAAATAATTCATATCTAGAGAAATGTTTGACTGATTGAATTCAACCTTAACACGAAGTTTAACCTACCAAAGATCTAACTCAAGTAAAATAAGCGATTATATCCAATCATGCGCTTCAAAATGACGTCTGTTTTTAAATTTCAAACCTAAATTAATCAAAACCCGTACATATTAGTAAAACATGTCACGACAACTTTTATGTATGTCTTTTGATTCCCCATCGGATAATGTAACCGTCAAAACTATCGGTTGAAGGATAATAGCTAAGTTAAAGATAACAACATATGTACATACAATATTGTTGTGTTTACTGTGATTGGTATAGGTTGCCGGGTTGAACAATTACTACACAACTTAACTATTGTCCTTCGTCCAATTCTTTTGACAGTTAGGCCTACACCATCCAATAGGGAATTAAGAGGGCTAGAAAAATGTATTTTTTTGTTACAATGTACGGTTTTAGGGTAATATAGGTTTGAAATTTTAAAACAGCCGCCATTTTGAAACGCATGATTGGATATATCACTTATTTTTCTTGAGATAGATAATTGTTAAGTTAAACTTCATGCCAAGTTTGAACTCAATCAGTCAAACATTTCTCCAGATATGAATTATTTTGTAAAAAACTAAATAGCTGACATCTGGAAAAAGACGCGTTTTCGGGCCTATGTTTGTATAAACTTTTGTTTTTGTTTTTAACTATAGAATGAGCTACCAAGACATTGCCGTATATAGTTCTGAATCGCCCAGTAAAAGTTGGGGCTTGTGTTAATATTACTATTCATCCTAATGACAGAACTTTCAACTTTTTCAAATATTTTTTATTTGCTAAATTTGAATCGTTTTAACTATTTAATTCGTAAACTAGTACAAAATACCACTGAGTAAAATGTCTTAAAATTATGTTTTATATTCAAAACCAATGGGCGGCACAGTGAAACACTTAATAGGCTTACTTTATACAAAATGAAGCAGCTATATAGAACACAATCACTCTATGGCTATTAGAAATGAAAACATTTGAGAACACGTAATCTACTTTCGGTAAGATGAAATATAAAATACTCAATTTATCAAAAGCCTTAAATTATGAATAACTAAATTCAATTTAATGTAATAATGGGACACAGAATATACAAGGATGTATTGAATATTACAATGATTTTACAGGTTAAATTTGCACGAACTTATACATTTTAAGTATGGAATATTAATTTCAAATTTTTATTACATTATTGTTAATAACTATTTATAGAATACATCTTTGTTTTTATTGTTTATCGGGCGTAGATCATAAGTTTGAATGATTAAAAATGAGTTTAATCTAATGAAATGTAAATAAATGTTTGTTTATAACCCCAAAAATAGTGATAATGAAAAACAAAATCTTAAAATCTACGGTGTAGTTTGGTGAACCTTTCCAAGCTGTACCATATATTTTAAAACAAACAAAACCCAAACACGAGCAATATCTTTATTTTATCGAAGATATAGAATAAGTGAAGTATTAATAAAACATAGTTTTCCCCTCTGTTCTCACGACGTTCAACATTTTAAAATGTATTCAATACTCGTTAATTCCAAAATATGACACAGTTTAGGAAACGAATTGTTCCATGTAATTTTGATAAATAATTTAGCAAACAAAGTCCACTTTATCTTATTTTTATATTTTAGAAAATAGTAGTTGCTAATACAATCTACAGTATATTATTGGTTTAGAAGTATTTCTTTTAACCACCACAATGAGTGCTTTTCAAATAAATCTAGTAAAGCAATAACCGATATAAAAATATACAAATTGAATTTTCCTGATGTCAATGATATCCCAATATAATATAACTGTAAGGCATAGTTTATGTAATAATATTAAAAGTTAGATAACTTATGTCAATGAGATATAAGAGATTAAACAAAACAATTACCAACAGTTAGGGGAGTCGTTATAGCACAAAATCAAGCATTATTTGGAAAAAAGTGGGTATAGCTTGTATTTGATCAAACTCTTTTGATTTAGCTTATAAATGGCCTCAGATTAAGAGTTCTCAGAAAGACATTGGTTGGAAATTGTATATTCATTATTTATTTAACAAAAACATTTTTTATAAACTGAAAAATCTTTGCGAATTATTTATATTTTTTAACTAAATTTATAAAAATATATTTTTTGACGTTGCTGAATCCGAATTTAAAGCCAAAAATTAAAAATGGCTAATGCAATATGGTAGCCATTTGGTCCTAATTTTGTAGAAAAATTTTAAAAAAGAAAAAAGACAGATGTTTAACTTGAAATTATTAAAAAATAATTTAAATCATAAACAATCATTTTAATATGAGAAATTCAAAATGGCTAATTCAACAAGGCTGCCATTTATATACGAAACATCTTGTATTCACAATAAAATAACATAGAAAATTGAACGTATAATGCGAAAAAATAATTAACCTACAAACTAAATTTTTCGTCGAGATAAGAAATGTCAACCAGAAAAAGATTATAAACTTTTTTTTAATAACAAAACTTTCTTATTGGCAAAACCATATTTTTTTTATTGAAAATCGTTAATGCCTTTTTATTGAGTATGTAATGGATCTGCAAGAATATAAATTAATATTTAAAAATTTAAGTACCTAAACATCATCATTCCTTAATGAACGATGCAATTTTTAAACAAAATTTAAACTAATAAGTACACAATAAATGTATAAAAATACAAAATACACAAAACACTAATAAATATCTCAATTAATTGTAAAAAGTCAATAAATCAAAATTTAATATAAAAATAACTTATTTTCATTTGCTGTGCTTAAACAAGCATCAAGAGAATAAAAGTGGAATATTTATTACTTATACAGTATGTACTTTAAAAAAAATTAAACATGAACATTTTATAAATTGTTTATAGTATATTGTCACAAAATGCACAAAATAATAATAAATAACTAATTAATAAACAGGGAAATTATATAAATTGAAAATCAAAATAAGTCTCGGCACTGTGGAATATGGCAAAAAAATTAAATCACGAGCTTAACTGTGGAATATGGCCGTTAAAAATGCTACCCTGTTTCCTTTTAAATTTTGTTCACATGTTTTAGTTTACACGTAAGCGTCTATACACAGTACACACACATAAGTAAAAATATCGTAAAAATATACTTCTCTAGATTTTGGAGCAACAGGCAGATGTTTATTCCCTCTTATCCGCCGTTTCAAACAAGATTCAAGGCCACGCGGACGGTTTTATTGTCTATTTCTCTCTTTCTTTAGTTCAACACAATTTTCCAGTGTCTTTCTTGTTACATCAAATATTAAAACTGTCTAAGTTATTGTTTAATATTTTGGAATATTTATTAATATAAATGTAATCTTAATGTCTTTGATTCATCGAAATTATGTAAAAAATGGATATTTCACAAAAAATTAATATATATACGTACAAAATTTGTGTTCATTAAATTTACTTTATTTCAAGTTGTTGTCGCTCCGGTGAATGAATTTAATATAAATTAGGACGTAGCTCAGGTTGGCGACAAAAGTTTCTAAAATGTGGCCTGAAGGGCGGTGAGGTGATTATGTTGGAGAACGTGAGCCTGAAGGGCATGGACGTAGGTGAAGCCTTTCCTCGGTTCTAACAAGAACCCGTTTGATAAGCCTGAAGGGCGACTGCTTGAAGCGAAATCTGAATTAGTAACGATTTTTGGGCCCTGATAAGGGCCGCTTGGTTTTGGAAAGGAAACTAGTTCCTTTCAGATGCTGGTGAAGACGCGGTGTGATCGATTACCGGTGCTGGTTGTCGCAGGTCTATTAGTTTTGGTTTGTACCAGAAGTACTTAATCGTTGGTGCTTTTAGATGTCGCAGCTTGAGATAGTTGGCCAGGAAATCCGGGTTAAGCCCGTTGATGTGTGACGGATCTGGTCCGTTTGTCGTTCGACGTAAAGGGGGAAATTTAGCCTGCTCGGGATCAGGTGAAGCCTGCGTCGGTTCCTCGGTGGCGGTTGTTCGCTGGTGTTGCTGTGCGCGCTTGGCGCGCCGACGTTTCGCAAATTCGTTGCCCCTATGAGACTTAAACATGTGCGAAGCTGATGGTAATGCCTGAAGGGCGCGAAGCTGATGGTAATGCCTGAAGGGCGCGATGCTGATGGTAATGCCTGAAGGGCTTGCGATGACAGGTGAAGCCTGTGAATGATGCGTAGCGCTGCGCTGTCGTTGCGATGCGAAGTTTTCCTACACGACACCCGTACCAAAGTGTCGTGGTGAAACCCAGTAGCTCGGAGCAGGGTGCGCACTGCCCGGACACCAAGGCTGTAGCCAAGGATAAAAAAAAGCTACCAAGTTTCCGTAGATTGAAGACCTGTGTTCGCTGCGCTGGGATGCAGATTGGCGTGGAGTTTTGAAGAAACGAGATTTAGTTTGAATTAGAATTGAATTTATTTTCCGTAACACAGCCTGGCGGTCGACAAAGCTCCCTCACTCCTTCGGCTTCAATTATCCTGCCGCAACTCTCTATTTCCAGGGTGGCACTAGTCCGGCCAATTGGTGGTGCGCCTGGCAACTAGTCCGGCCAAAGTCCGTTCCTGGCTAGGCAAGGTACCTCTAGCGGGTGAAGACTTCTGTTTCCCTTGGAAGGCAGTTGTAGGCTTGACAGTTCGCTTGGTTGTTCGTTAGTTGAAGTTCACTTGGTCTGGTGGTGATCCAGGATAATATTTTGGACTATTTCCCCCCGTTATATACAGTTTCGCAGCGAAAAAGTAACATGTAGGTGCGAAATCTAACACTTTGCGGACGTAGTCGGCGAATTACCGTGCAGTAATGTTACCGAGTTCCGAACCACTTGTAGAGATCTGAAGTGTTGGCGCGTTCTTAAGTTTGCGGTTGCAAGTTCTTAAGTTGGCGTAGGGACTTAGAATATTTTCGACAGAAGTTTCGCGGGAGATGGTAACTTTCTCGGACGCAGTGCGATGAACGCCGAGAAAGTTTGAAGTCGTTATTTCGGCCGTTTGAGAATTAATATATTTAGTTTGTTTTCGGCAAACGTTTCTACGGTTGCCACTAAATATATTACGTGACCGGGGAACTGAATTTACTGGGGATTATTGAGATATTACGACAGATGTTTCGCGGGAAATTACCGAACAACTTTCCCGTAAGACAAGGTCTTGTCGGCGGGGAGAAGTTTTACGGTAGAAGTGAAGGTGCCGTTCGCGGTGATGTCGCAGAGTCCTTGGCGGGAGAACGTGTCGACGTATCCCAGACATCTGCAGTGCGTAGTCGGAACGGTCCTTGAGAAAGTTGTGGGGAGATAAAGCTAGTCTCTTTCTCGGAAGATGAGGTGTCAACTTCCGAGGAAAGCAAACGTAGATTGTAGATGATTGCCGGCCGATATCGTCGTGTCCTTGGCGGTCGAACATGCCTATGTTCGCCAGACAGATAATATACCGACCGGGGCGTAATAGAGTGAAGCTCTGAGGACGTTTAGGCGAGTTTTCCCGTAAAAGGCATTTACGGGAAAATCGCAAGTCGCTGACTGATGTTGGGCCCTTTTGATAGCCAAAAAGTTAAATGATGGAATTGATGTTTGAATTGCACTATGTTAGTTTCGCACGAAGAGTAGGTCCTTTTAAGGGCCAAAAAGTTACTCGGTGATTTTTGATTTGTTTTTCCGCTGGACTGTATATACGATGCCGGGGAATCTTACGAAGAATTTAATTATTGATAAATATAAGTAGCTCCGCTACGACAAAGTCTCAAGATAAAACTACATAGGACACCGAAAAAAAATTATAAAATTGTTTAGCTTTATTTTAAACTAACATTTTGGGATTTCAAACAATATTTTTTTTAATTTTATTTTATTTTTGAAAAAAAAAGTATTTATAAAATTTTTAGAAGAATAGTATCGAACGCATCCTAAAGACACATTTCAAACTTCAAAAAAGACGCCACTAAAAATTGTATATCGTTCTTTAAACTCATTTTATAGCTTGTTGAAGTTAAATATAAAATGTAAAAAATGTCGTTTTATGAAAATTTCACATTTTTGAGGTTGTGTATAATTCAAACTAAATTTTTAAGGCGTTTTATAAATAGAACGTCCTTGTGCACATTACTTCAAGAGTAGATCATGAAATTGTTTAATATTCATCAGGAAAATTACGGTAATGAGAGCCTTTTGACTATTTTTACTAAACAATTTTTTAAAGTTCCACTTCATATATGTACTGTAATTATTTATATTCTTTTATTCCTTGAAAATATGAATTTACAATAGCTGAAGTATTTCCCTTTCATTTTCAGTTAATCTCATTCAAATTGATCTATTAGTTAAAAAGTTATAACAAATTTAGTGCGATGCAAGCGCAGCCGGGCGGCTGCTCACGCGGTATATTTCGAATTATAAAGAAATAAATCTGCGGCTTACAGTTGTGATTTTATAAAATAAGTGTACTACATGGGATTTTTTATGGGAAATTTTCTGAATATTCCAAAAATTCAGTCAGTTTTTGTCCAAAATAAATAGTTTTAATTATATTTGCAAAACTGTATTTTTGCAACTTAATTTTTATAAAAAAGTCCTACCACTTTTGGTGGAGAACTTTTTAAAATGTTGTTGGTAATACGATTCTAAAGAGGTTTACAAAAAGTTCTTTTAGTAGACACTTTTTTCCAAGTCAAAATCTACATTCAATCCCCTAAGTCTATTTACCAATATTTTTTTCTTATTTCGAATTTTTCTGGTTAATATTTTTTTCTGAATAAAATTGATACAGTTTACCTTTATTACCCATTTTATATCATGCCTTCCTAATTAGTTAGGTATTTATTTTAGTAATAACAAATTGTGCTTACATTGAATAAATACCTGTTTTTTACTGAAATAAAAACGGCCGGTAAGTTTCCCCATAACAAGATATAAAATTTTAATTAATAATACAAGGGCATACGATAAATTTTCAAAATTATTTTAAAAATGCTGAATACTACTCTTAAATTAATTAGAACTCATCTCAATTAAGGTCTAGGCCCTACTATTAAACATAGGTCTACTTTTGCATGGTGACGAATGTTGGGTTCGCTAGAAGTTAGTCTGCGGTTCCTGTTTCGCTAACCTTTTCCGCATACTTCAGTGATAAGGAAACTGAACGGGAGAAACGCTTATCGAGTCTGTAGTTCTCCAAATCTCAGACAGTTGCCTCAATATTCATTAGTTATTGTACTCAGTTCATCAAATTATTTTACTAACATCATCCCAGCTCACATCCCCAAATTGTCACTAAGGCAGTGAGGCTCTTTGCTGGTGCCATGTTTTATTATCAAACCAAAAAAATAATAATACACTCCGTTGATTACTAACACCCCCATGGCAGGCCTATGTATATCTGCATAGCCATCTCCCAAGGACACAAAATCCCCACACTCGAGGCATTGATCCTTAAAAACACTAAGGCACAGAGCCCAAGTCTTTAATCACACACTTACAATAAATATTAATAGAACGAGTACCTTCACAGGACAAAATAAAACTACCCTTATTTCTGGCAAACGAACCACCATAAATAAGTGAAAAAATCCAAACTAAATCTAACATAAATAAAACAAATTATATTTAAAAAATCAGTGTATTACATGTATTTACTATCTCATTCTACTACTCGAAATTGAAATTCCCTTAAATCCTTTAGATTTATTAGCTCAATTTTTTATTTATTTCAGCAGACATTGTTTTTTATTACAGGTGATGCCTACCCTTCGGTTATTCTAATTTGATCATAAACAATCCAACTATTCACAAACTACTGTATGTCAAAACCCACTCACATGACATGCATGTTTAGTCCTATGATGTGATAAACCATCTTCATTATTTGCGTTAATTTTCGAGGTTTGGTTATAACCTTTTAAATGAGGAAAGTAAATCGGCACTTTATGTAAAAATCGGCTGAAAATTAAACTGCCGATGAAATAAATATTTGTAAAATTTACATTATTTTCGGTTTGAGTTGTCCAAATTTAAATTGTTCAATTTAATTTCTCTAGACTTAGCAATGTCTTTAAATTTCGATATCACATGGGTCACCATTTTGAGATAACCTTACGCTCTCAACTCCTTAGAAGAAAAAACTGAAAATTAATAATTATTAAAGAAGCTAATCTTAATTGTGGCAATTCCCTAAAATAAAATTTATTTAAATTAAAGGGACAGTTTACTTCCTTGACTCTTTTAATGATATCACAAAAATATCCGTCATTTTGTTTACGATAAAATTCATATTTTTCTCTTTTCAGAATGTTTATCTCACCAAGATCTATAAAATAAAGTATCAGAACTATAGGTCCTATTTGAAATTTTTAGATTATCTCCACCACCCAAGAACCGAAGTTTAATAGGTATTAATAAGAAGTTCCTTACCGCAAATAATATTTCCGAACCGCGATGATCCATCTTAACAAATAACAATTTTAATTGTGTCGCCTGTTTCTTTTCATCTATTCTGAAAAATGTTCAAACATTCAGACTGGAAACTGTAGATAAATTAGAAAATTGCAGAGGGGGTGCATTTTTAATAAAAACTCAAATACACACCACAGAGCAATAGAATTACATATTATAAAGGTGCTATCCAGTAAGAGATCAATATACGGCAGTGAAGCCACTTTTCGTCAGGCTCCGGCTGCCATGATGAGTGATAGAAAGCGAAATCAGAGGTCCGGGTGCGCTCAATTTTAAAAAACGGTGCTTCACTTACAAAACTCCAACAAAAATTTAGACATTTCAAAACTTGACATGAAATTAAAAGTCGTCTACAACTTTACGTTCTGTTTGGTCAAAGAGCTACAACCTGTGACAAAGTTGTAGCCAGTTAAACAAGGTTTATGGAACTTTTTGTTTAGCCAGAAACGATAGGTAAGTGCTGTTAAAAAATGTTGAGTCCGGCGCGGACTCGATGCACTTATGGGCGGTATCCACAGTCCACGCTCTGTGGCTGTATCATGTTAACTTGTTCGTAAACTGCATACCATTTTTAAACTTTAAAGTGTAGTTCATAAAATAAATACATACTTTTATTTCAAGTGCATTAGTTAGTAATAATTTAGAACATGTTTTGTAAACATTAGGTACCCTAAAGTTGAAACATATTTGAGTCGAAATGAGAAAAGATATCGATTTCGTATGCAATATCTATAAATAATAATGTAATTATTTTAAATCTGAGAATACTGTGTATAACGTTATTAATATAGCTAACAGATAACAGCCATTATTTTATTATTCAAGTTAATTTGATTCTGTTATCTAGGCCAACTTTTTATGATAAAATATTGTTTTAAACAGTATCCGATTTAAACACAGAGCTGTATATAACAGAACATATATCTGTTTAATTCTAATGCTCTGTGGATTTAAAACACTAATTTAATAAACCATAATATCCCTATAACATGTTTGATTACATACAAAAGCCTAATACGGTGGACGCGGGGCAAGATGGCGACGCGACGCTCGGTACTGTGTCTCGCAGCGAAGGCGCGGAGTGGGGGGGACCGCCATCTTCAGTGGCACACTAACTGCAAAGTGGCTTCACCACCGCATCGCTGGATAGCACCTCTATATTTAATTCTAATATTCTGTGATGAACACTTGTTCCATAATTCCACATTATATTGAAGAAGCAAACATTTTGTGTTTTTTTACTTTGTCTCCAGTTTAGAACTTGGTTTTAATCAATGTTGTGCCTCGTAAAATGAAATTACGTCACAAAAATATTAAAATTAAACTGCTGTGACACATGGATAGAAATGCACGTTGAAACTATGAACTTTTTTGTTAAAACACTGTTAGAACAATTCGACCACGCAGCTGAACCGCTGACGTGAGTTGAGCAGATTTCCAAAATTAAGTTTTATTGTTCCAACCAACAATTTGGGAAATTGATCTACTCACGACGGAGCTAAATAGCCGCCTGTGTGCACGAAATATATTAGTAGAATTTGTTTGCACCTAAGCCTCCAGCTTCGTCTCACGCGCTCCTTCGTTCCACACGCAACGGAAAAAGCACGAGTTTACAAATCGACCTTGCGGCCTCGGTTTATGAGCTTCGCTTTACAAACTTTACAAACTTGGTCGCCGGCCTCGGGTCAGAAGATGCCCCAAGATAAAATCCACAACGTGGATTTTAACCAGGTACGATTTGATCGATTTTGGGGGAAACAAGCAGAAGCTATAAGGTCGTGTAAAAAAGAAAATGTGCAGAATAATATCTTTAATACATTGAATTTTGTAGATAAAACTCTAAAAAACTTTCATTCTCGTACGAAAGATTTAAAGAATAGTTACTTCCAGTTGTTGGATTTTTAAGGCTAACGAACTCATCATCCGAGCGACGTAGCCAACCAACGTGAGTACCAAATTTGAACCAAATTGGACATAAAATGCGGCAGCTAGTGTGCGAACACATTCATACACACATATATACAGAGTATCAATGAAGTCTGGGACCGGTTTAATATTTCGTATATATATTAAGATAAAAAAAAATTATCCGCCATCTTGGATCCGCCATTTTGAATGTAAATTTGTTTTTTGTAACAGGAAGGTGGTCATGTGATACATCATTTCGATGTAGAATTTCAAGAAAACCCAACTGTGAAATTTGCACATCCATATTTTTAACCAATTAAAAATGGCGGCAAAAAAACAACGAAATCGTGTTTTCCGATTTTTCCACATTTTACTGTACTATTTTTTATTTTAAATGCTAATTATGATTCTTTTTAGATTTAGAATTAAATAAGCTTTCAAACGATATGCCACCCAATGATATTTGGGAGTATTTACAATTTTTGAGTTACAGCCATTTTGATTATTTTCAAAATTGATTTCGAGTGGTTCAACAAATTGTGTTGTGTGACATATCGTTTGAAAGCTTATTTAATTATAAATCCAAAAAGATAATAATTTATAAACAAAAGTAGTACAGCAAAATGGGGCAAAATCGGAAAACAGGATTTCGTTGTTTTTTGGCCGCCATTTTTAATCGGTTAAAAATATAGCTGTGCAAATTTCACCGTTGGATTTTTCTTGAAATTCTACATCGAAATGATGTATCACATGACCACCTTCCTATTACAAAAAACAAAGTTACATTCAAAATGGCGAATCCAAGATGGCGGATAAATTTTTTGATATCTTAATAAAACAGTATTTTTACATAGAGTAGGTTCCTCAATCACATCTACCTTCAAATGTTCCTTATATACAAAATATTAAACCGGTCCCAGACTTAATTGACACCCTGTATATAAATTTTAATGACACCCCAAAACGTGTTCTGGGGACCGTGATCGGTGCACCTTTACTACTCCCGACCTTAGGTCTCACCATAAGAGTCACTGCAATAGCTCATCTTTCCTCTAAAGCCAAGCTTTACCTACGAAATATAGTAAGTAACTGACGATACCTTTTATTTTCACCTATGTATTGTACTTTATTATATATATATTACTGACCTGGATACTGGAAAAATTAATTCATTATTTTTTTAAATGTTTAATAAAAATGTTTGTCTAATAGATATCAAAGATGACAAAATATGAAATGACTTTCCGCCTTGGCGACGATCAGCAACAGCAGGATATTCAAGGTCAAGGTAGCGGGAATGGCGGCGGTAGAGGCCATGGCAGAAACCACTGACAAATTATAAACCCTTACACTACTGTAGTATTAATTTATTTATTGTAAATCTATTTCCCTCTTGTATTTATTGTTGTGAGTTGTTATTATTATATGTTAATTTATTTTGTATTTAATTAAAGTTATAACATGTATAATTTATTGTAAACCAGTATCATCAACGTAATTTGAATGAAATAAATAAATGAGTTTGGATGAATGAAGTATATATTAAATTTGTATACCTATAACTTTAATTAATTGAGTAACTGCGGGTGAAGCAAAACTTGTGAATCATCCATTTAACGATGATATTAAAAATCTAAAGCTATGTGTTTTCCTATTTTTTTTTAAAGAGACTAGGGGAAACCCCTGCGTGCTCCGTACGCCAACCACGTTGGAATTTTCTATTCACATAATCATGTAATGTTTTCTTTATGATACAGGTGTAGGATTAATAATTAACCCAAAGCTAAGATGTTAAATCTTCAAATCAAGTTATTTCGTATATTTTTATAACAGCATTTATAATAAAGGTGAAATGAACCAGCAAGGCTAAGGTCAACCCAACACTTTAATAAAAACCTAACCTAAAAGTTAGGAATACAAAAAATTACTTCAAAGTTTGAAATCGGGTGTGTTTGGGAATATTAGAGCAAACAGCAGTTTTATCTGTTATTTTATTCAATTGGTTGCTATTATAATGAATGTAAATACATTCAAGAAATATGTGTTGGTTCATCAGTCTAACCCTAACCTAAGACTTTTTTCCGACTAAATTTATAAATATTGAAATATTCGAATGGAAATAATTTAACCGTAGCAGACTAGTAGTAGTGTTGGGACAGGTCACGAATGAACGTCGGTACCTGGCGCGAAGGATTGATAAGACACAGACGGGTGGAAATTTTCAGCCAGTGCTGCCTAACGGCTGCCGCGCTAAGCTCGATTTGGCGGCAACCAGCCGGGATGACTATTCTCCATAAGCGTTGCGCTTCTTATAGATTCTGTATTACTACTCTAGCAGAAGAAGTAGTTTAAAGGAGTAGTGAATAGTTTGTGGTAGGAAGTATTCACTATTCGGATAAAGTATCAACGAGTGAAAATTTCCCCCTGTCTGTGTCTCATCAATCCTTCTCGCCAGGTACCGACGTTCATTCGTGACCTGTCCCAACACTACTACTAGTCTGCTACGGTTAAATTATTTCTATTCGAATACTTTGGCGGACTTTTGGGCACTGACGAATACTTTATCTGAATAGTGAATACTTGACTTTTGGCACTGACGAATACATAATCAGAATAGTGAATATTTGACTTTGGGGCACTGACGAATACATTATCTGGATAGTGAATACTTGACTTTTGGGCACTGACGAATACTTTATCTGAATAGTGAATACTTGACTTTGAGTCTAGGACCGAGGGCCAGTTGCCTAAAAACTTTGACGAGGGTAATTTGACAGCCAGAGGCTTGACGGAGCGAGGGCCAGCCGGCTAAGGATCAGTGACCTGTTCTACTTTGCGGTGGGTGTGCGGGTGGAAATGTTTTAATTATCGTTTATGTATTCCGATAACAGTATGATTATAATATTTATATAATTATAATATTACGTCGTATTATCACTTTATATAATTAGAAAAAAAAACTAGAGGACTTACCTAAACTGTTTAGTCACAGTATTTTGCCGATAACAGTATGATTATAATATTTGTATAATTATAATATTTCGTTGTATTATCACTTTATATAATTAGAATAAAAAAAAACTAGAGGACTTACCTAAACTGTTTAGTCGTAGTATTTTGCCGATAACAGTTTGATTATAATATTTGTATAATTATAATATTTCGTTGTATTATCACTTTATATAATTAGAATAAAAAAAAACTAGAGGACTTACCTAAACTGTTTAGTCGTAGTATTTTGCCAATAACAGTTTGATTATAATATTTGTATAATTATTAACCTTAAAAACTCTTCTATAGAAATTAGTTTAGAGTCGTACTCTATGCATTTAATCTTACCCCTCCTCTGAATCACTTCCGCTCTGGGGAGTCGACTGGCCCTCGGCCCTACCTGGCTGTTTTGACAGTTTTATGACCCCCACGGTAAAAGATCGGCTGGCCCTCGCTCCGTTTTCCCTTGACTTTGGGCACTGACGAATACTTTATCTGAATAGTGAATACTTGACTTTTGGGCACTGACGAATATTTTATCTGAATAGTGAATACTTGACTTTTATGCACTGAGGAATACTTTATCTGAATAGTGAATACTTGACTTTTGGGCACTGACGAATATTTTATCTGAATAGTGAATACTTGACTTTTGGGCACTGACGAATACATTATCTGAATAGTGAATACTTGAATTTTGGGTACTCACGAATACTTTATCTGAATAGTGAATACTTGACTTTGGGCACTGACGAATACATT
>JAGFPH010001015.1:86834-98117 GCA_018207615.1 Philaenus spumarius | reverse complement strand
GACGAATACATTATCTGGATAGTGAATACTTGACTTTTGGGTACTCAAAGATATTTTATCTGAATAATATTTTCAATCACAAACTAATCACTACTCCTTTTAACTACTTCTTCTGCTAGTGTGATAAAGTTAAATTATTTCTATTCGAATACTTTGGTGGACCTTGGCCACTCACGGATACTTTATCTTAATAGTAAATACTTTCTACCACGAATTATTCACTACTAGCCTACTATTAACTATGTTTCTATTAACTATTTAATGTATAGCTCACACACAATACACAAGTAGTTTTAGACTATTTAAACATTAGAATACTTTATTATTAAAACATTTTATTTATTTATTTTGTTAATCATTTCTTTACACATTAAAAACATATTTTTAGTCCTGATAATAACATACAGCACTCTTTTAAACATTTGAAATTAAAATTGTTCTTTGCTGTGGCTACAACATTTTTAATCTGTTAGTAGAGAAATATATAATTTAAGAATATTATGTTTGTTGCAACCCCTTAGTCACTAATTTGCATTTAAAACTTGGAACTCCAATGAAAAATTATAAACTAAATTAAAATTGCAAAGTCTCTTTAAAATAAAAACTTTACTGTTCATTGCATACATGAATGTAAAAATAATATTTGAGGAATACTTCTTTCTATAAAATCATTAACATCGACTCGCTTATCCTAAATGTCTGTACACAAAACTATTCGAATAGTTTTAAATGAATACTTGTTCGAATAGTTTATTTCCTATTCGAATACTAAAAAGTATTCGATAGTCCCGGCACTAGATTGAAGTAATCAAAACTGTTGAGTTCATCTGCACAGAACGGTAAATTCTAATCGATTTGACCGGTCACAGATGTCTTAGCGCTTTCAGTAAGTGATCATAGATGAGTGCAGCTGAACAGGCTATACAAATACACCGGTGAGAGGTCAAGGCTTTAATTTACTTAGCTGTAGTAAGTGCAAGTGAAAGAATATTTATTTGTAAAATAATATATGGAGTTGGTTTATCTATAAATGTTATTGATGATGAAAAAATCCAAGGGGTAGTTAAAAACAAATTGTATTATTGATTACATTTATATTATAACCTACTAGCTCCCCGATCCGGCTTTGCACGGACAGACAAATCAAAGTTAAATGTATATTAACAAAAAAAATATCAATAAATATATTACACTATGAATTTTTTATGAGGATTTTTAGTAGGTAACTTTGACCCCAGAACAACCCCTAAAATTTCAAATTTTTTTAAAAACTTTCTCAGCGAGCATCTACGGCCCTAGAGGAAGCCACCAACCAAATTTAATTCCAATCCGTTCGGTGGTTTTTTTAGTAACTTTGACCCCCAAACCCCCCTAAAATTTCGATTTTTTAAAAATCTTTCTTAGTTAGCACCTAGGGCCCTAGTGGAAGCTACATACCAAATTTCATTCCAATCCGTTCGGTGCTTTTTGATATTTCGTGATGAGTGAGTCAGTGAGTGGTATTTCGATTATATATACAGATTGGGATGTATTTTAATTTAAACAAAAATAAATTATGAATGACCCATTCTTCTGTCACTTAAAGGCTTAAGAAAGTCCCTTCGTAATAGCATAGATGCAGACAAACATTAATTAAAAACAAAGAAAATCTATGTAAACAATTTGAAAAAGTTGTAATAATATATGAAAGGCGGTTTTATGCTAGAATTGTAATTTAAGTTTCTGCACAATTTGGAAAAACTACAAAGTCAAATTGGTTGAAAGTAACAGCTTATTTGTCGCCTGCATCTCAAAATATGTAGTGAAAAATGGAGAAAATCAAAATCACATGAATAATAAAAATATGGTAATTGTTTACTGTAGTTTTAGTTCTTTGAAGAATACATCATATAGGCCTATTTATTTAAATTTCGTTTTGGCGTTTTTTACACTTTAATCTTAGAAACGATATAAAGATATTAAAGCTCCATCAAATTGCGTAAACATTTCTCATATTGTGCCACAGAAAAATAATTACTGTCGGAAAAGTGGAATCGTCGGAGTTTTGCGTTTAACCCTTTGATGACCGACGGTACTTTTAAGTACCACCCAATTCAACTGTCTTTATAAAAGGTAACAGTGGCTTTATCTACAAGTTGAGGCCTGGAGGTACTTTAGAGTACCATTGCAGTTCTGTAAAAAATCTTGTCTACACCTAGTTTCAACAAATGCCACCAGAAAGCAGAACTTGCTTGGCTAGTGCTTGCTTTCAATTGACAATTTATATGGTGTAATTCCCCCAATTTTTTAAACATGTTCTAGTCTTTCATTTGTCAGTATTTTTTTTATTAAAAGGGTAGCATATTGCTTTAAATTCATTACTTAACTTAATAAGAACCGATCTAAGTTATTATTATAAACATCTCACGAATACAAATTATACAGATTCAAACTTAAGAGCAACCAAGCAAACTTCCTATAACCACTCCTAGATGGTGCTGATAAACTATCTTTTACTTTACTTTTACTTTACACGTAACATTTATACCGATAGTAAAGTAACTGAAGTTTTGTTAATTTGTTAGTTTTCTTTTATGCCAATAAGTAAAGTTAATCCACTTTTAAAATCCCCAATATTGTAACTTTAAACGGCCGCCATTTTGTGTAGGGTGGACCGATTTGTCAGATTTGCGGCATTGTGTTCTCCTAAGATAAACCTTTAATTTGATGAACAACTCGACCTTTGTTCCGGGCCGTCCCCCTAAGCTGATACAAAAATTATAATTGCTTCGAAAATTAGTTTTTTTTTGGTAGAGAAACGATTCACCCACTTTTGTTGTGTAATCTGCAACGGTTACAAAAATATAACGCTAACGTCATTCTCAGGCTTATGAGACACCCTGTATAGTCTGTAATCTTCTATTGATACATTAGATTTCAAAATATTGTTTGTTGGTTGTTTTTTGTTTATATTTGTTTCTATGTTGGTTGTAGATTGTGACAATATTGTTGTACTTTCGCCAATAAATTCTGAAAACCTAGGAAAATGACTACTAATGCTTGGCTTTAGTTTGTTGCTTGAGGTAGTTGGATTGCGATTAGACATCGTAAGCATACAGACGAATTTTTTCGGTAAAATCCAAGCACAAATTACAAAATTCTTTTATTTTGAACTATCGTTTTATCCCAACAGAACAAATCCTCCCAAATTAATAGAGTCCGAACAAAGTAGTCGCCATAACAACTGCCCCAAAGTATAGCAGATAGTATAATCAAAATTTTATAAATAGCTTCTTAATCACGTGATAAAGTTTCAGTGAATCCACTAATGGACTTTTTTAGAGTATATAATAATATGTTCCTAGTATACTGATAGAAATACTTTCTCCAGTCTCCACCTACATTTCCGATATGTTGAGAATTGTGATCGTAAGTAATTTGCTTAATACTAGTTAGTTAATAGTTTTACATAATGTATACATAAACAATCACATTAAAACATGCATTAAACAGCGAAGGGAAAATAACTTTGTGGCTTAGAAGTTCATTTAAAATTTTCGAATTGAATTTTTAGTGGAACTATCTATTTTGGTGCTCCCTGGACCCCATAAAATTATTTAGTGGAATTATCTGTGTTGGTGCTCCCTGAACCCAAAACCCTTTTTAGTGGAATTATTTGCTTTGGTGCTCCCTGAACCCAAAAAAGTTTTTTTTTGGTGATGTGTACAGAGCTGGAGACCATACCGACCGTCCGATTTTGATGAAATGTGTGTGGTATGTGGGCATAGTTCTGGAATATCTCTAGGCGTTTTTTCATTTTTTCAAATTTTTAATTTTTAAGGGGTTTTACCCCCCAAAAATGGCCAAAAAACGAGAAAAATCAAAATTTCTCAAAAACGGCTCTAAACGGATTTTGATCAAATTTTGCTTATTTGTAGCCCCTAATGTACCCTACCATATGCAAAAAAACCAAATCTTTCTAAAAATTCTCGTTTATGTAATAATATTAATAACAACTGATTTTTGGGGGTTTTTGTCCAAAAACGGGGTTGTTTTTCAAAATGTTTCAAAACCTTTTTTCGTGCATCTATACAGGCCTAATTGACATGTTTGGTGCTCAAATTTGTTCGAAATCGATCGAATAGTTTTAATAATAATAATAATAATAATAATATAATATAATATGGATGCGTGTTACATGCATCTAATATTTTCCATGGTATGTCCTACTCTGGCAATTCTAAATAACCACCTCCTATGCTACTCTTGGGAAGGTATAAAGTTTCAACTGGGAGAAAGTACGTGGCAGTTATCTGGTATCGGTTATTAAATATCTTATAAATATTTATGAATCTAAAAATCTGTAAAAAAATTACTATTCACAAATCTATAAAAATTATCGCATGAAATCCCTACAATTTCATTAGTGGCACATTGGTATTGTTAAATCTGACTTTAAAATTAGTGAGGTAAAATTTGTTCATATTTTGTCAACGATTTATGTAATGGTTAAACATTTATTTCACAATCTGTTTGTATAAATCACATTTTAATGTATAGTACTTGCTGTGAATGTTCAGAGTTACTTGTTCCAGGAGTCATCACCACTGATCACGAGCTATATTTTCAATAAAAAAAGGTTTTAAATATAAATTGCTTCTAAATAAATGTTAATCCAGTGAATATGAACAAAATACACTTTGCTATAAAGAACTGCGAGTGTGTCAGTTTTGAAAAAAAATAACCTCGCTATTAAAATTCTATTAAAATTCAGTTTTCTATTAAAATTGGCCTCGCTTACAAAATGAAAAATTCCAAAAGTATTACAGATATTAAATCTGCAAGTAAATATTGTTAATTAAAAAACAGGTACCAATAACTGAAAACAAAATTGAATCGATAATGTTTAACTTGGTAAAAATTCGGGAAAGTTTACTTCAATTAATTTATTTGTAAATTAATAATAACTAGTGGACCCGGCAATGCTTCGCTATTGCTTAATTTGAAACTTTGAAAGCCTGTAATTCGTATCCCTGAGGGCCGATGTAAATTATAATGGGATTCTGCTCATTGCTTGATTTACCTTACCTAAAATTATATTCAGTTTTTGATCCAAATCAGTTGTTGATCAAAATCAGCTGTTGATCAAAATCAGCTGTTTTAAGCTTTTCATACGAACAGCTGTTTTTTGTGCCCCTGATAAAATCAAAAGAAATCTTTCTTCTTCTTCCTTAAGATTGACCTTCCATAAGATTAACATTGAAACTTTGAGGGCCACTGGGGCGTATCCCTGAGGACCGATGTAAATTATAATGGGATTCTGCTCATCTACAGGACACTACCTTTCTAACAGTATGCGCGAATGTCTCCTACGATGCACACAAGCTGAGAAAAAAGGACGACAAGTTTTGTGCTTGCCTATTAATATATAGATTTGACCACGCAACTGAACCGCTTACGTGAGTTGAGCCAATTTCCAAAATTAAGTTAATGTTTTTTAGGGGTTCAACCAACTATTTAGGAAATTGGTTTTCTCACGAAGGCGCTGAATAGCTGCTATATTAGTAGATTTTGTATGCACCTAAGTTTCCAGAAGCGACTCGAGCGTTCTTTTGTTACACTTGCAGAGTACAAACTCGACTGTTACCCTCCGATCAGAAGATACCCCCCACGGTAAAATCCCCCCCCCGTGGATTTGAACAGGGTACTTTTATGGTATTTTACGTTTTGATCGATTTTGGGGGAACCAAGCGATAATGTCGTGTAAAAAAACTAAATGTGCAGAATAATATCCTACATTTATTTCTTAGATGCAACATTACAAAAATTCATTCTGGTACTAAACTTCTCAAAATTAGTTACTTCCCGTCAAAAAACGTGCTTCCGGCTGTTATAGTTTTTGGCTAACGAACTGGTCTGAGCGACTTGGACAAGCAACTTTTGAAACAATCGGACTTAAAATGCGGTCATTAGAGTGAGAAGACATCTACTTATATAAAGCTAGACGGTAACACTGATTCATTGACATTAATTATTAGGTACTTCCCGTAATCGGACTCCCCTCAACCTTATAATTGAATTAAAGCTCTCGACGAGAAACTTTTGGGAAAATTGCCAGAAGTTAACATTTTTTAATTTTTGAAACACCTTTTGGGCGGGAAAGATTTTTTAAATTTTTTTACTTTGAGCGCGTTTTGTAAGAAAACGGTAAGAGATAGCAAAAAATGTTAAATACAAAAGTTGTAGAAAATTTAATTTCAGACTAACGATTTTTCATCAGATTTAAGATCCAATCATCCATTTAGCCACTATTCATCCGAGAAGGAAGGCTCCGCCCAAAGTCCTTGAAGCTAGACGATTTCACTGATTCATTGACATTAATTATTAGGCACTTCCCGTAATCGTACCCCCCTCGACCTCATACTTGAATTAAAGCTCTCGACGAAAAACTTTTGGGAAAATTGCCAGAATTTAACATTTTTTAATTTTGAAAGCACCTTTTGGGCGGGAGCGATTTTTTCGATTTTTTTTATTTCTTAATTTTCCCACTTTGAGCGCATTTAGCAAGAAAGCGGTAAGAGATAGCAAAAAATGTTAAATACAAAAGTTGTAGAAAATTTAATTTCAGACTAACGATTTTTCAACAGATTTAAGATCCAATCATCCATTTAGCCACTATTCATCCGAGAAGGGAGGCTCCGCCAAACGTCCTTAAAGCTAGACGATTTCACTGATTCACTGACATTAATTATTAGGCACTTCCCGTAATCGGGACCCCATCAACCTTATACTTGAATTAAAGCTCTCGACGAGAAGCTCTTGAGAAAATTGCCAGAATTTAACATTTTTAATTTTGGAAACACCTTTTGGGCGGAAACGATTTTTTCGATCAACTATGTACAAACGATCCAAAGATTAACTAGATTCTTTAGCGAATTTTCCAACTGCGAGCGAAGCGAAGCAGCCATCTGAGGCCGAAGGCTGAGACGGGGTTGGGACGCGAAGCGTCCAGGGGCAGAGCCCCTAGTATATTATATACATATATATAATATTTTTAATGACACCCCAAAATGTGTTCAGGAGCCCATGATCGATGCTCATTTACTACTCCCGACCTTAGATCTCACCTTAAAGGTCACGGCAACATCTCATCTTTCCTATGGAAATTCGCTAATAATGGGAGAACAATTTAGAAAACAATTAAGAAGAAATCTATTTATTTAATTACTTTTAAAATTGTTCTGTTTTTCTTTCACTTCCCTGCAAAGTTAGAGGTCTATAATAAAAAATCTGAAAGATGTATTTTGTCAAATGCTAAGTGATGAATATTGTTTGATAGATAACCTCCATGGACTCTGTCCTTATCTTTGTCCAACTCTCACATCTTCCTGTATAATTGCACTAAATAGTAAATACAAGCATACGTCAAAGGAAATGTTTTGTGTGTTCCAGCTATTGGAATGAATTTCAAAATTGATATTTTAATTATTAGTTATATCTTGATATTAAACAAACAAAAAATGGCGGACAGATGGAAAGGCAGCGTTTTATGAATTTAGTTTATTTAAAATAGTTTTGTGAAGACTGGAGAAAAGCTTTTGATTTTATCAACTTAAAGGAGCTTTAAAAATGAATCCACTGCTTTGAGACAATATTTATTCACAAGGGAGATTATAGGTTATTTAAAATTTTTTCTGCCAACAAAGTAAAGTGCTATTATTAAGAAGAGTCTCACGTAGTACATTATCATGCAATATACTATCTCTCGAATTTAACTTACTGTGTATAACTTTCTTTACAATTATATATTTTATACATTAACGTGGTTTTATTTTACTTGCAGCTTGTTGCAATTTGGTCACTGGCGTATGCCTACCCTAATCCTGAAGGTTACGGACAAGGCTACGGATCAGGAAGTGGAGGCTATGGAGGAGGCGGTGGAGGAGGTGGTGGAGGCTATGGAGGAGGTGGTGGAGGCTATGGAGGAGGTGGTGGGGGCTATGGAGCAGGTGGTGGGGGCTATGGAGGAGGTAGTGGAGGAGTTGGTGTAGGAGGTGGAGTGGGTGTTGGAGGAGGTTTAGGAGGTGGAGCAGGCGTCGGAGGAGGTTTAGGAGGTGGAGTGGGTGTTGGAGGAGGTTTAGGAGGTGGAGCGGGTGTCGGAGGAGGTTTAGGAGGTGGAGCAGGTGTCGGAGGAGGAGTTGGTGTGGGAGGGGGAGTGGGTGTCGGAGGAGGTTTAGGAGGTGGAGTGGGTGTTGGAGGAGGGTTAGGAGGTGGAGCAAGTGTCGGAGGAGGTGTTGGAGGCCATGGAGGAGGTAGTGGAGGCTATAGAGGAGGTAGTGGAGGAGTTGGTGTTGGAGGGGGAGTGGGTGTTGGAGGAGGTTTAGGAATCGGAGGAGGTTTAGGAGGAAGTGCAAATTTGGGCTTAGGCTTAGGTCTCGGAGTTGGATTTGGAAAATAAATAACGATTTAATAAATAATGTTTCTAGTAATTATTCAGAAGTGTATTATTCCTTATTCCTCAAACGTTCTGTTTATTGTGTTGTACCACTTAATCATCTACAAATATGTTGTTCCTAGGAGTTTATATAGAAAACTAAAATTTGTATCACTGCAAAGAGAAAATTGCTGAAAGTAAAAAAGTAAATGTGTGCGGTCGTGTGAATGTCTTTATAATAAAGGTGTAGAATTAATTATAACATCAAAGCTAAGATGATAAATACAGTTAGTCCATTCATTGTAAATACATTCAATAAACATAAAATGTTGGTTCATCCATCTAGGCCCAACCTAAAATTATTGTGTGTATGTTTAATTTATTTTACCTATCTTAACGGCAACTTGCGTACAATAATTTTACCTAAAATTTCAACGATTGACGATAATTTCTGAAGTAAGCCAGACGGAACTGATCGTCTCTTAATTTAAATTGATAAACTAAAACACATGTTTCTTGAATGTATTTACATTCATTGCCATAGCAACCAATTTGGTAACGCTTTTTTCGTTACTCGTATTTTATATTTTTGTCATTGCAATAGCAAGCAATTAATAACACTTTTTTTCGTTACATATTACATTTTCTATTTGTTAACTCCTACCTCAACCCGCGTTAAGGAAATTCGTTCCAAAAGTTCTTAATGATATCCTTATAATCCAGAATCATAGCCAGTTTTGCCATATTCAGTTAGATAAACAAAGAGAAAGATTTCTGTTGTAGTGAAGTATGACGATTGTTTCATAAGACCAAGTCGTTAACATTATTAGCGAATTTCCATAGGAAATATGAGCTATTGCAGTGACCCTTATGGTGATAGCTAAGGTTAGGAGTGGTCACTGGTCAATGAACTTCGATAATGGTCCCCATAACACGTTAAGGGTGTCATTAAAAATTATAATATATATTTGTTCGCAATTTAACAGCCGTATTTTACGTAAATTTGGTCCAAATTTGACAGACAATTTATTTTTTTAAATGCTGTCCAAAAATAATTGTTTACGATTTCCTATGATATAACTGCCAAAAATGCCCATCCGGATCTTTAAACCCGTTCGGATAAACTTCAGACAAACAAAAAACTCATTTATATGGATATTTGAACAAATTTGGCTTTATCTTGTAATTTGCTAAATTTTAGTTAGGCCTATGCATATTCAAGTACTGCTATACCGAGAAATAAATTTAATTTGCAACCTGGCATTGTTTTTTATTAGATTTATTAAACTTTTCTAAATAATCTACACGTAACAAAATGTCTGCTGGCTCGAAAAAAGTAAGTAAAGGGACTGGGTAGTATTATTTTTATTTGTTACTAGCAGAGGTTCCCGCAGCTTTACTCGCAGATATGAGTAAATGAAGACACAAAAACTTACAGTGTTTTTCGTCGAAATTAATGT
This sequence comes from Philaenus spumarius, assembly GCA_018207615.1. Lineage (NCBI taxonomy): Eukaryota > Metazoa > Arthropoda > Insecta > Hemiptera > Aphrophoridae > Philaenus > Philaenus spumarius. Next base: position 88,244 of record JAGFPH010001015.1, on the reverse strand, counting down.
GTTTCCCATTTATGATTACATACATGATGCGCTGGGCAGTAAAGCGCAAAACACGGTTCCCGAAATTATATTTGAAGTGCCTTTCACGCCAATGAATAGGCCTATATATCTACGACTAAAATATCTTCTACGATAACTATTTTACACCTTAGAGGCGAAAATCATCTAAATGTCAATCTTTTTTCTCTCCTGAATATAACTTAAGAGTAATAATATTATCTTCATAGTCCGTTTTCGGTTAAACATTCTAGAACTTTCTTAAACGTTCCGGAACAGAAGTCCCTTCGATGATACAGAAGCATCTGGAACATTCTAGAACATTCTGCCTGGATTAGTCTAGAACAGTCAGGGAACATTTTGGAATCTTCCAGAACATTCTGCCTGGATTATTCTAGAACAGTCAGGGAACATTTTGGAATCTTCTAGAACATTCTGCCTGGATTATTCTAGACCAGTCAGGGAAAATTTTGGAATCTTCTAGAACATTCTGCCTGAATTATTCTAGAACAGTTAGGGAACATTTTGGAATTTTCGAGAACATTCTGTCTGGATTATTCTAGAATAGTCAGGGAACATTTTGGAATCTTCTAGAACATTCTGCCTGGATTATTCTAGAACAGTCAGGGAACATTTTGGAATCTTCTAGAACATTCTGCCTGAATTATTCTAGAACAGTCGGGGAACATTTTGGAATCTTCTAGAACATTTTGGCCAGTCTTGCCCACTACAGGTTTTGTTTTTAACGACACTAAAGGAAAACTCCACATTGAATTATGTTTACTCTCTACCTCAATAGAACACCCCAAAAAGGCCACGATGGCCGTGGTTGTTAAGGCGTCAATGCTTTATCAATCGTCATGGCAACCATCAATGGAAAAGTTCCGGGTTCAATTCCCATTGACCCCGAATAATTTTCTAAATAGTTTCTTAACAGACATCGTTGGCTGTGGTTCGGATTCCACGTAAAACTGTAGGTCCCGTCTTCATTAGCCTTAAGTGCAAAACTGCAGGACGTTAAACCCCAAAAAAAAGAACACCCCAAAATATAATTAATTTAATTCTTACAGACTGTTATTTATGTGTTATGACTCGGAAGTCACAGAATAAGGACTATGCTCCAACAATGTACGTGTATGATTTTGGCAAGGTTTTATAGGCAATAACTTTGCGACTAATTTACATTCGTGAGTAAAATTTGATTTTTCTGAAAATAAGGTTGGGCATGTTAAGAAATAGATCGTTAGTTTACAAATAATATTATTTTCGAAGAACTTAAAATCATGCAAAATGTCGATCAAGGCGCCACCGGGTTTAAAATGTTGACCAAGGCCACCGCGTTCAAAATGTCGATCAAGGCCACTGTGTTCAAAATGTCGACCAAGGCCACCGAGTTCAAAATGTCGACCAAGG
>JAGFPH010001015.1:68623-86824 GCA_018207615.1 Philaenus spumarius | reverse complement strand
TTCAAAATGTCGATCAAGGCGCCACCGCGTTCAAAATGTCGACCAAGTCCATGGCGTTTAAAATGCCGACGAAGGCCACCGCTTTAAAATGTAAACCAAGATCACCGCGTTCAAAATGTCAACCAAGGTCATCGCGTTCAAAATGTTAATTTCTCTCTGTTACTCATTTCTTTATTTCAATAATATAATTATTATAGTAAAGCCTAATCTTCTTCTAAAAAAAATTGTTTAATATTGTTTGTTACTTTTTTGTTTGTTTACATTTTCATTTTTATATTGGTTAACAATATTGTTATGGGACTTTTCTTTCTCACCAACAACTTCTGAAAATACTACGAAAATTTCTAATAAAGTTTGTATATAAACGATTATATATTATATCGTAAAGATAATGACTATTATTGTGTTTTATTCCACAAAAAACAAAACACTAACGCGAAACTTTATTTATTTTAAACTATCGTTTTATCCGAACAGAACAAATCCTCTCAAATTAGAGTCCGGACAACAACTGCCCTAAAGTATAGCAAATAAAGTAATGAAAGTTTTATAAATAGCTTCTTAATCACGTGATTAATTTTACGGACACTAATGGACTTATGTAGAGTATATAATAATGTGTTCCAAGTATCTTAATATACATACTTCCTCCTACAACTATACCGACATGTTGAAGATTGTGATTGTGAGTACATCATTTGGTTAATACTAGTTACTTAATAGGTTTACATAATGTTTACATAAAATTACACTCATCAGAACGAAGAGGAACAAACGTTGTGGTTTTGTAGTTCATTTTAATTTTTTTGAATAAATCATTTAAAGTTGATAAGTAGAATGCCAATTGGTTCTAAGAAAAGCCGGGTTTACACGATGCCAATTGAGGAGACAATTGTCAAGGACAACTTACTGGCATAAAATTATTGTCTACGTGTAAACACCTCTGGCCAATTGGCGTGCCAACTGCCCTGCCAGTTGACCTGAAATTCGATTGTCTCCAGGAGTAGACAGAGGACAATTGACTGGGGGCAGTGAGGCCCCCATCACTCTATCAAGGCAGTTGTCTAGACAATTGGCGCCGTGTGAACGTGACAGGCCAGTAGCAGTGTATTTTTTCGTGCCAGTCAACTCATGGGACACACGCACTCGGCCATTTCCCGTCACCAACTGCCATCGCAATAGTTTCGCCGTGTGAACAAGTTCTCATTCAATTGGACTGGCCTCAGACATTCACGCAACCGGCCCAAGATAACTGACCTCGACAATTAATTGCCTCTTCAATTGGCATCGTGTAAACCCGGCTTAATAGTACTAACAAACTTGGTGCAGAAGATGTAAATATCTTTTCTAGTGTCTTTAAAAAGGCAATGTAGTTTACGTCTTTTAAAACCTTGGTCGATTTGAAATTTTTATCGAAATATCTCCAAATCCAAACATTAATTACAAAAACGAAAGTAATATTTAACTATTTAACTTTTAAGGTGGTTATAGCTTTGGTTTTATAATAGGTAGAGGTAAAAACAGATGAAGTTTTTTATTTCAATGAAACACGCAAAAATTTGTCTAAGGTGATTTCACAAAATTAAAAAAATCATTTCTGACTAAGACTATTTAAAAATTAAGAATAGTGGGAAAACTCGTTTGATTTCTAGAATTTGTAGAAGCTTTTATAAAAATCCTCTGCTTTAAGACAATATTTTATACACAAGAGAGAGAGAGAGATTATATGATTCTTAAAACATTTTCTGCCGACAAAGTTAAATGGTATTATTAAGGAGATTGTCTTTTAGTACATAACATGCAACACTATCGCTTGGATTTGAATTTCTTGTGTATAATTTTGTTTAACATTTCATATTTCAAGTAGTGACTGTGTTTTATTTTGCTTACAGTTTGCTGTAATTTTGTCAATGGCATATGCCAACCCTATACCTGGAGGAGTTTATGTTGGAGGAGGTTTTGGAGCCGAAGAGGGTATCTCATTTGGAGCAAGTTTGGAGGAAAACGCCGGTTTCGGAGGAGGTTTGGGAGGAGTTTTTGGATTAATCCAAGCTGAGGGATATGGTGGTGCATTCGGAAAATAAAGAATTTGCACAATAATATTCAGTGTCTTATTTATTCCTTTAACCAAAGTATTTTCCTTTAAACATTCCTCAGCCGTTTTGTCCAATGTGTCATTAAGGAAAACGAATAAATCTCTTCCCCTGTCCTCAACAGATTGTTTTGGAATTATTATTTCTAATCTTCTGCATATATTTTTCTAGGATTTTAATATATGTAGAAACTATTTTTATATTTATTGTTATCGGCCATAAGTGTACTTACAACGAAAGTATGTTGTTTAATTCAATCTTCGACCTTTAAGAAATGCTCGGAATCCTTCATGGAATTTGTATGATTTTGTAATTAGCCTATAAGATCCTACCAGAACCAGCCTTTAAGAACCAGTTGCATTATAATCTTATCCATCTGTAGGGGTAACATAACCTCGCACTTCACTTCCTTTATTTTACCAACTTTTTACTACGGAATGTTACATGAAAACTACAATAGAGAAAATAAATTAAGAACTTTCCTACACACAAGAAACTGAAAGTAATTTTTAAATGTATTTATATAAATAAGTAAATAAAAGTAAAGACTGTTGATTTGAGTAGTGTCAATAGACATAGTAGTACTATCAAATGTTTCTTTAACAATTTTATGTAGTACATTAAGGACAAATGCGTATTTGTCAAAGAGACAAATAAACTTTTATATACCAAAAATATAAATACAAAATCTGAGAAAATTAAAAATACAGGACTAACTTCTTTGTTAATTAACGATTTTTAATATTTTTACTTAAGAAAGAAACGTGTGCAACTTTTTTCTTTCATAGATTTTCAGATTAAACAACATTTACTAAAATTTTCTTGTATAATAATGTTAAAAAATTAAAAACTAACAATTAAATGGCAAATTTAAAATAATTCGACCACGCAGCTGAACCGCTGACGTGAGTTGAAAAAATTTCCAAATTAAATGTATATATATTTTTAGTTTTCAAACAACGATTTGGGAAATTCATCAACTCACGTAGCTGCTGCCAGCATGTACCAAATATATTGCCATCGGTCACCAAGGTAAAAGCGGAATATTTAATACTGGTATTTTTACGGTATTTTACGTTTTGATTGTTTTTGAGGGAACCAGATGGGCTATAAAGTTGCGTAAAAAATAAAAATGTGCAGAATTATTTCATATGTCTATTTGTTTAAAGAAAACTTCAAAAAAATTTATTTCTAATACGAAAAATCTCAAAAAATTGTTACTTCCGGTCAAAAATTTGGTCTACTTCCGGTTTTTTTTTTTTTTTTTTTTTTTTTTTCTAACGAACTCGTCCAAGCGACTCAGAAAACCCAACGTGTGTACCAAATGTGTACCAAATCGGACGTAAAATGCGTCCGTTAGAGTGCTCACACATACAAACGTAAATATATAGGCCTACATATATATGATTTTTAATGACACCCCAAAAAGTGTTCTGGGGACCATGATCGGTTCTCATTTGCTACTCCCGACCTTGAGCTTGCCATAAGGGCCACCGCAATAGCTCATTTTTCCTATTGAAATTCGCTAATGAATATTAAAAATAATAAACTATCAATAGAAAATAATAAGTAAGTCAGATATCTCGTTATGTATAGGCTATCACGTTTTTGAATTGTAAATTAAATATATTGAAAATAAATAATAATTCATTTCGCTGCTACTAATTATGTTTCTCGCTAAGATGCGTTTGATTTATAAGGATAAAGACAAATGTGGATTCGTTGCAGAGTAAAATAAACCTTTATATAGTCTACATAAATAAAATTACCTAATATAAAATCTGAGAAAATTTAAAATATTGAACTAATACTTTGTTAATTAACAATTAAAATTGTTTTAATGGAAACAACATTTAAAAGTTTCTTGTATAATAATGTTAAGAAATTGAACAATGAAACGGCAAACTTAAAATAAAGATTAAAAATAATAAACTAACAATAGAAAATAATAAGTGTAAGTATCGTTATGTATATCACGTTTTTGAATTGTAAATTAAATAGGCTATATTGAAAATGAAGTAATAATTCATCTCACGATTCGAACCCGCGTTGACATTTTCACTGCTACTATTTATGTTTCTAGCTAAGATAAGTTTGATTTATAACGATAAAGACAGATATGGATTTGTTAAAGAGTAAAATAAACTTTTATATGTATAACAAAATTAATATAAAATCGGAGAAAATTTAAAATACTGAACTAACACTTTGTTAATTAACAATTATAAATATTTTAAATGTAAACAACATTTACTAAACTTTTCTTATATATTGAAAAGAAAAATAAACATGGAACAGGCCAACTTAAATAAATATTAAAAACAATAAACTATCAATAGGACATAATAAGTGTAAGTCAGGTAAGTACTGTAATGAACGTCACGTTTTTAAATTCTAAATGAAATATATTGAAAATGTTGATGATTTATTAATTTTTATTCAATTACAGTTCAATCAAATATTTCTACAGTACTTTTAATATTTTTTTTAATAACAAAAAAAGTTATAATTCATCTCACGATTCGAACCTGAACTTGCTGCGTTGACATATCTTCTAATTGTATGCCATTTTATCAACTCGTGCTGCTTCCATTTCTTAGCGACAATAATACTTGTTCGCATCGGTCAGTGATTTGCGAGTTTTACAAACTTTGCAGAAATGCTTCACTAACTTCGTCGAACTTGAGCTTCAAATATGAATTGCAACTGATAACAATCACTTACATTCGCGTATGGTGAGCACATTTTCTACATCAGTGGAAATAAGGGATGGAAATGAAGGATAATAGTTAAGTTATGTGTAATAAATTAGTTTATTCAACCCTGCATCCAACACCAACACAATAAACACAGCAATATTGTATGTAAATTTGCTGTCATTATCTTTAACTTAGCTATTATCCTTCATCCGATTGTTTTGACAGTTACACCATCCGAAAGGGAATCACAAAAAGATGTCTTGACATTTTTTGTTAAATGTACGGTTTTTGAGTAATTTAGGTTTGAAATTTTCAAACAGCCGCCATTTTTAAACTCATGATTGGATTTGATCGCTTATTTTTCTTGAGATATATTGTTAGGTTAAACTTCATGCTAAGTTTGAACCCATTCAATCAAACCGTTTCCTAGATAAGAATTATTTTGTACAAAAAACAAAATGTCGGATATCTAGAAAAATAAGCGTTTTCGGGTATGTGTTTATATGAACTTTTTTCTTATTTTGACCCATAGAACTATTCCCCGAAGTTTGGTACTTTACTTATGGGACACCCTGTATATATTTTGCACTCCTTGAACAAGAAAAGGAGATGACGTTGATGGCAATGAAAATTGTTTGAAGAGAGATGCAATGCTTTACTGTTAAAAACAATGGGACATGAAAACTTAAATTTTTTTTAAATTATTTAATCAAATTCATCCTTGGTGTTCCATAGCACGGGATAGTTTTGGTAGTATCCCAGAAGGGTAAGCGACAATTCCATCTGAAATAACAGCAAACTAATAATAATAATTAGTACTGATCACTGCACGAGACTCGTGTGTCGCGACAGGAGAGGATTGACTAAAAGGAGAGGGGGCAGTCGACTCATATTGTTCGGTTCGACCTTGTCGTCACCCCCATCACGAAACCCGCACCATTGTAGGCTATTTGGATAACCTAATAGAACTCCGATCCAATGCAATATTTTGTTCCACTGGAAATTCGACTTTTTTGGCGCTATCTATTGGGGAAACGAAGGAAGCTGGTTGGAAACACCAATGCTTACAATGCTTTCTCCCTAGCGCTACCTTGCGGAGCGATCATGTACTATTTTCGCGAACACCTTTTTTCCGGCACACAACCCCCGTATGGATGCAAGATCTATTTATTATTCATGATCTATGTCCGCACTCAGTGAGCACGAACCGAGCACGCGCTCACTTTGAACTCGCCCTGTATAGTAGATAGTAGGAAATATTATATGTGAAGAAGAGGCTGGCTGTATGCGCAGACGCAGGGACGGCCAATGCGCATGCGCTAACAGTGTGGAGGTCAACGTATCGAGTCAGTCAGTCGGTGTCGGAGATTAGTCGCGTTATCTACACCCATGCAGTACAGAGCGCCCATAAGCCAAGTTGACAGTCTCAGCGATAATAGCCAACTAAAAAACATCAACTCCCATGCTACGCTCGGTCAGTTGATGCAACCCGCAGTACAATAAACGTGATGGTAGTAGCATGTCTGTTCTCCCGTAAGATCTGTACTGCACGGTGAACGAGTGTAGTGCACTGCCTTTCCTAAAAACATTGTAGTGTTGACGCCCAATGTTTATTTATGTGATAAAGAAACAATTATTTGTTTTTACCCTGTTTGTGGTGTAAATTGTTACAAATATTGAATATATTGTTATAAATATTGTATATATTGTTATAAATATTGTATATATTGTTATAAATATTGTAAATATTGTTATAAATATTGTATATATTGTTATAAATATTGTACATAACTTATAACTTTTTTAGTGCTGCCTATAAGCATAAATTTAACATGCATATATATTTTTCAAAAAATAGTTTTTTTGACTTTGGATTCAAATATCAGGGTCATAATATTTTTAATTATAATAAAAATAGTACTACTCAAAAGAACCCAAACTAAATACATTTTACTCAATTAAAAAAATGTTGTAATTAGTAATAAAGGAAAAAACATGTTTAAATAATGTGCGCTAAGAAAAATCTGAAAATGTAAGAGCTGAAAACATGCAACTCAGTAAACGAGGTATAGTCAATAATATTTTGTATAGCATGCTATTTCTCGAGAAAATAATATAGCTAATACCAGTCAGTTATCTATTCTAACGTTATCTTAATTAAAATCTATTCTAACCATCGATGTATAAACACACTGGATCGCTGGCTGCGTGTATTGAAAACGGTCCGGCTGGCCTAGCCGCTTCCCCCACCACTGGAGGGACAGCAACAAGACGTGAAGCATTCAAAGTTAATGCAACGCCCACAAATGTTTTAATTTATTTTGCTCAGCTTCAACAACGGCACCAAACATTATTTATAAAATAATCATTTTAATTTCTAAACAATATTTAATTGTTATACAGTATGTAACACTTATTTTTATAGTAAACTAGTGGACCCAGCAATGCTTCGCTATTGCTTGATTTAATTTAAAAGTTAGTAAAGTTATTCCATTGACTTAAGTGATCGAATTGTAAGCTCTCAGTGTAAGCTTTTTTCTAAAGCCAGTTTGTGTCTTAACTGTAAGTCGAATTTAAAAACTAATATTTTGCGGGTAGCAAATTAGATTTTCAACAAAATAGTATTCTTGATTTTTTCCGTATCTCAAACCATAAGCTCACAAAATGACCGTAAACTTCAAATTTGTAAAAAAATCGTCCAAGTGTTTGTATTTCAACCATTTAGTCAACACGTTTATTCTAAACTCATTCAAAAGTGTTCCATAGCTTTTTTGTAGATAAAGGTTTAAAAAATTCATATATGCCAGTTTTGCAAGTAAACAAAATGATTGAAGTAAAATTAACAAAGTTATTAGCTCAAGGAACAAGCATCCTATTACTTTAAATGAGCAATTCTTGTATCTATCTTTGTTTTTATCTGTCGTGGATCTCGAAAACGGCTGTAACGAATTCAAAGAAATTTTGTATTTAGGTGTAGTATTGATTTTTAAGTACACCCATATAGTTGTATTTCGTGTAAAAACGCAATTTTTTTAGAAAATGTAATTTAAAAGTTGAAAAATTTTAACATAGGGTCTTATGGGTTGCCATGTTGGTTACAAAATTACAACGAAATAGTAAATAAAGCAATCAAAACAGCTGTTTATAAACAAGCCATGAGATTGAGTATTATCCTAAATCAGCTGTTCATTGGATAGTTTTTAATTACTATTAAAAAACAATCTAATTTATACTGTTTTAGCACGTTAGAATTAGAATAAATTGTTCTGATTTAACAATTTATTTAAAAAAAAAAATTAAACTTGGCAAAAATGGATAAATTCTAATAGTCAATTTTGTAATATAGGCCTGGCTCATTTCTGAAACATAGTATTGAGGTTATGTTTACTACTGTATATTTAGTCCTGGTTTCAAAACATTAGTTGACAGAAGATAGTAGAACTAGGACTAAAATCGTAATGAAAGTTTCTCATGTTTCTAAAGCATGTATTTGAGGTTATAATTAATCTTGTAATTACCGTTAATATATTTAAGCCTGGTTTCATAATTTTACAAACCAATGTACAAACGAGCCAAAGATTAACGAGATTCATTAGCGAATTTTTCAACTGCGAGCGAAGCGAATCGTCCAGGGGCAGAGCCCCTAGTGTTTAGTAACTGTTACGTCTCCGACTTTACATTCTGTATTTATCCTTACCGACACTGTCCAAGTAGTTTCTCCTTTCTCCGCTAGGAACCGACTCCGTACGGTATCAGTGCTTTCTTTGCATGCGTGCATACCGGGACAGAGGTCGTTCTTATACGACAGCTGTCTCTAGACCGTTAACCTTGCTTCGTTTTAGAACATTCGAGAAGAGAGTCCGCCATCGCTTCCACTACAGGAAAGTCCACTTTTGTTATGTCGCTGATATAGTTAAATTATGTTGTGGATTAATTCCTTATATTTTTAGTCGCGAGTTATGCGCAAGGCTAGTTGACATGCCTTTGTTATAAGCCTTTATTTTGTGAATGCCAGTTACACTGGTTCAACTTCAGGGGATATTTAACCCATACAATGCCATAAGCTACACCACAGCTACGTCTTACTGAAAAGGCCTACCTTTCAACAGGACTTTAAATAAAATAAAATTCTTGTATCTACAGTGTTCTAGTTATAGACAGAGATTAATTTGAAATATGAATGATCTGCAGTTGATTTTTGTGTTAAATATTAAACAGGCTGTATTTTGAAAAAGTAATTTTGTGTATGAATACTATATATGATATGTTTGTATTTAATAATTGGGAGGTGCAAGCTATAGCATATTTCGGACCTTAGCCCTAAGGGCTGTATATATTAGAAATTCATATACCTTTTTTTTATAGAGAGACGTCTCATAATTAATTTTGTTTATTTATTCAATTATTTATATTTAGCTTTAGAGTTGGCCAACGACATATATAATTATCCTTAAACAAATCCATGGTACTTCATGTTAATTTTTTTGTAATCTTGTCTAACCTTTTGTATAATTTCTGTAATCATTATTAAAGGGGAGGGTTTTCGATTTTTATTTTTGGGGAGGGCTTTTAAATTCAATTTAATTAAATATATATGTTTTCTTCCAATCTGAAGTTTTCTTGTACTAAGGGCGTATAAATATTTTCATTTTTGTTAAGGGCATATAAACTTTTTTTATTTTGGTCAATAAAGCCAAAATTTATATCTAGTTCTATGGTTTATTGAGTTAACCTCTAGGTATCTAGTGAATTGTGAGTAATCAGCTGAAACATTTCTACGTTTGGCGATATTTAAATTTTAAAGGTAAGTTTTGAACAGTACCAATCTATGTGGCCCAGTATTGCTTCCGTTCCCTTAATTATTCTTTTGTAAGATTGGTACATAACGAAAGGAAAAGTTCAACTTTAGGCCTATATAAAAAGTAGTAAACATTTTTTGTAATTTTTTTCATAAATGTAAAAAAGTTTCGTAATTTAGTTCTAAAATAGAACTGTATAAAAGTATTGATCAATCTCAAATTTCTTATTTTGAAAACACCAGTTTTTATGTTCCTACTACAAGACTGCTAACAAAACTAGGCCTGTTTTAAATAGTAATTTAGGAATACTATTTCCTCTGCCCAAAAATGACATATTATTATAAAAAAGTGTAGAGGATAAATCAAAGAATTGAACTGTATACAACAACAACAACGTGTAACACTGTCCATCTATCACGCTGCCCACCGCGGGTCTATCCCTCCAGTGGAAGGGGAAGCTCCACGCCGGCCGGCTCGTTTCTCGAACCTTTCAGACTACTCAGCGCGCAATCCAGTGTGTTTATACATCGATGATTCTAACTTAAGGTATTCCTGTTGTATATGTAAAGTAAAAGAATTAAATATGTAAAGGTTGCATCACTGCAGAGAGCGGATGCAATGATGTTTGTAAAATGTAAGATGTGAGTCAGTACATGATCGTTGTATCTTAACAGTTTAATAAAGTGAACTTAATAATAAAATATGTAATTGTTATTATTTAAAAGAAACATATCATTGTCAAGAAGAAACATAACATGGCGCTGAGGAAGAAGAACTTAAGTGTGTTCAAGTGAAGTTGATGAAAATAAAAATCGACTATAGGTAACCTAAAACAAAAAATGCATGTGGTCCAGTGAAAAAGTGAATTGTGTTGTATAATAAAATGGAGTTTAAACCTCCTTCGTCTTTAAAATTGGACGGTAATTTAAAAGAAAACTCCAGAAGATTTAAACAAAACTTTTTAATATACATGAAAGCTGCTGGACATGAATCTAAAAACTCTGATGTAAAAGCTGCCATTTTACTTAATGTAATAGGTGAGGAAGCTGTAGATCTATTTGACACATTTAATTTAAAAGAAATTGATAAAAAAGACTATATGAAAAAGTGCTTAATTCATTTCAAGAATATGCTAACCCCAAAACGAATGTTGTTGTGGAACGGTTTAAGTTTAATTCTAGGTGTCAACAAAACGGTGAACCACTAAATAGTTTTCTTGCTGATTTAAAGAAGTTAATTAAATCTTGTGAATTCGGAGATCAAACTGATAGCCTATTAAGGGATAGAATTATCTTAGGCATAGAAGATAGTAGTCTCCAAGAAAGAATGTTGCGAGAAGACAACCTAAGCCTGGAAAAGACAATTCACATCTGTAGGGCGACAGAGACAGGAAAGCGCCAAGCAGAGACCATCCAAGGCCGAGATGGAACACAAGCTGCTGTAATCAACACAGTCTACCAAAAATCTTCAAGGAAAGAAGGGCCGACAAAAAGTAAGACAGATTATAAAGGAAGCCGGAAGGTAGGACCACACTTTGAAGATTCTAGGCCTAAGCCTAAAAGTAATTTAAAGACTAATAAATTTAAAAATAGGACTGTACCATATTTATGTAAAAAGTGTGGTAAGACACATTTACCAGCTAATTGTCCTGCTTATGGGAAACGTTGCAATAAGTGCAACACACTAAATCATTTTGCTGTAGGATGTAAAGTAAAAAATGTTAGGGTGCTAAAAATGCCTGACGACTAAGATAGAGATGCCAGTATTGAAAATTTTGTTGTAAATAATATAAATATTAACAGACATAAGGAGACAAATCAGTGGTATGAGAATGTACTTATTAATGATAAGACTAAACTAAGATTAAAATTGGATACAGGGGCTGAAGTAAATGTATTGCCATTACAAGTATATAAGAAATTACAGAGTAAGGTTAGGTTAGAACCTACCAGAATAATATTAGAAGCTTATGGGGGAACAAAAATACAGACTGTAGGTAAAACTGTATTGAACTGTAAAACAAAAAATGCTTGTGATAAAATTGAATTTGTTGTGGTGAACACTAAACAATGTAATACTGGTATTTTAGGATTAGATAGTTGTACTAAACTTAAATTGATTAGTAGAATAAGTGAAATAGGCATAACAGTAGACAAAGATGAGTTTATAGATCAAAACAAAGAATTATTTACTGGATTAGGTAAATTTAATATTAAATGCCATTTAGACTTAAAACCTAATGTCAGCGTAACGATAAAGCCGCCTAGACGAATTCCTCTAGTGCTGCGAACAAAAGTTAAAGAAAGTCTAGATAGATTAGAAAAGGAAGGCATAATTAAAAAGTATGAGAATCCTACAAGCTTTGTTAGTAATTTAGTAATAGTAGAGAAACCAGATGGAAAGGTTAGGTTATGCATAGATCCACAAGATTTAAATAAAGCCACTAAAAGTAAACCACATTTAATTCCATCATTACAAGAAATTTCACATAAATTATGTAATAAGAATATTTTTACTGTACTAGATTTAAGAGGGATTTTACCAGATAGAACTAGATGAAGAATCATCTAAGCATTGTGCATTTAGTACACCATTTGGTACTTATAGATATTTGAGACTTCCTTTCGGGCTTAAAATAAGTCCTGAATTTTTTCAAAGTAATAATGAGAAAAATTTTGGGGACATAAAAGGCGTAATAATATACTTTGATGATCTGCTGATAGCGGCGGAAAATGAAAAAGAACATGATGCAATTCTCAGACAAGTCATTGATAGGGCTAGGAAACTTAATATTAAATTTAATCAAAGTAAATTACAATATAAAGTAAATGAAGTCAAATATTTGGGACACAGGTTTAATAAAACAGGAAAAAGTCCAGACCCAGATCGAGTTAAAGCTATTAGTGCTGTAGAAAGTCCTAAGTGTAAGAAAGAATTACAGCGTATAATTGGGTTATTTAATTATTTAAGGGACTTCATCCCTAATATGGCAAACCTAACAGGGTCATTAAGAGCCTTGCTAAAGAAAAACACAGAGTTTTGCTGGTTGCCAATACATGAAACACAATTAACCGATCCTAAACAAATAATAGTGAAAGCTTCCGTTTTAAGTAATTTTGATGAATCCAAAGCAATTGTTTTGCAATGTGATAGTTCTAAGGACGGGATGGGATTTGTACTATTGCAAGATAGTAAACCTGTTGCTTATGGCTCAAGAAGCCTTACAGAAACACAAAAAAATTATTCTCAATGTGAGAAAGAAATGTTAAGTATTGTGGAAGCTACTAAAAAATTTCATAATTTTATCTATGGTAGAAAAGTTGAAGTACTAACAGATCATAAGCCAATAGTTTCAATAATGAAAAAAAGTATATCTAGTATAAATAGTACACGATTGCAAAGAATGTGTCTTAAACTATTAAAGTATAGATTAAGTGTAAAATATCTACCAGGCAAGCTAATGTATGTAGCTGACTTATTATCCAGATCATATGTAAAAGATAAAGTTTTTGATGATCCTGAATTAGATGAAGTTGTACATAGTTTAACAAAATATGCACAGGTATCTGATGATAGAATATTAGAAATAAGGAATGAAACTAAAAATGACAGTACTTTAAAGTGCTTAATTAAGAGTATTACAGAGGGTTGGCCAGATAACAAACAATATGTACCTGAAAACATCAAATTTTATTATCAAATGCAAGATAGGTTGTGTGTAGAAGATGACATAGTATTTCTAGATCATAGGATAGTTGTTCCAGTAAGTCTAAGAAATAAAATATTAAGTTTGTTACATGAATCACACATGGGAATAGAAAAAACAAAATTAAGGGCTCGTCAAACAGTATATTGGCCGAATATTAATTTAGATATAGAAAAACATGTAAGTAAATGTAGTATTTGTGAAAGATATAGGAATAACAACACTAAAGAACCATTACTTTCACATCCAATACCAAACTTACCATTTGAAAAAGTTGGAGTTGATTTATTAGAATGTAAAGGTAAACCTTATATAGTTTTGATTGATTACTACTCTAAATGGATAGAGTTACTAGAATTAAAAAATATGCAATCTGATGAAGTGATTGAAAAGCTAAGAATAATATTCTCAAATCATGGGATCCCTAAAATAGTTTGTAGCGATAACATGCCATTTGGTTCTTATAGTTTTAAAAATTTTGCAAAGGAAATGAATTTTCAATTTTGTTATAGTAGTCCTAGATACCCTAAGTCTAATGGAATGGCTGAAAGAGCAGTTCAAATAGTAAAGAATATTCTAAAGAGGAGTAAGACTAAAATTGATGTTTTGACAGCTCTGTTAGATTATAGAACCACACCTGTCAAAAGTACGGGACTAGCACCTTCTCAAATGCTAATGGGTAGAATATTGCGAACTAAAATTCCAATATATGATAAAAACTTAAAACCTCGAATAGAAGAGGAAGTAAAAGAATTATTGTTAAAAGCTAAACAAAAATCAGAATTGTACTATAATAAAAATTCAAGAACTAGAGCAGAATATAAAATTCCTAGTAATGTAGTATATAGGAATAAAGGGATATGGGAACCCGCACAGGTGGTAAGGGAAGATACTAGTCCACGTTCTTATATAATTAAAAATGAGAACAACGTAGTGTTGCGTAGAAATTCACATCATTTGAGGCCATCGAAGAATAGTCCTCAATTTAAAAGTAACATTGATGAACACTATATAGAAAAATCACCAATTAATGATCAATGTAGGATAATAACCGGACAAGACAATAATGTAAGCACAGCTAAAATGCAAGGTGCTAATAAAAATAATAATAACAATTCCAATAATAATAATAACAATGGTCAATTGTATAAAACAAGAAGTGGAAGAATCGTAAAACCACCCACTAAATTTGAATAACGTGTTTAAGGATAAAAAAAATTGTTGTAAAAGAAGGAGATGTTAAGTTAATTTGTTTTGTAGTAAATTCTTTAAAAAAAAAAAAATTGTTTGTAAAAGAAGGAGATGTTGTATATGTAAAGTAAAAGAATTAAATATGTAAAGGTTGCATCACTGCAGAGAGCGGATGCAATGATGTTTGTAAAATGTAAGATGTGAGTCAGTACATGATTGTTGTATCTTAACAGTTTAATAAAGTGAACTTAATAATAAAATATGTAATTGTTATTATTTAAAAGAAACATATCATTGTCAAGAAGAAACATAACAATTCCAACGTTATTTAATTAATACATTGTAATATAATTTAAGATGTAGTAATAAATTTAATAAACATGTAATTGTGAAAGTCCACAAATAGTGTCAGTGACACAGTAAGCCATGAGCCGCGCTCCGGCCGTAAAAAACAGACTGGGTAGTAGCGTACTTGGACGTAGTGTAACTGCTCCGACATTTTGGGTACTTTTGAAACGATGAAACTGCCCCGCTCATTAAAGAGGATTAGGAAGGGTCGCCTCGCAAGACTAGAAATGTTGAAATTGTCCCGAGCGTCCTGTCAGTGATTGCAATCTTCTAAAACCAAACCAACATAACCTAACGCAACTCATAACCCTCTTTAATGAGCGGGGCAGTTTCATCATTTCAAACGTACCTAAAATATCAAGGCAGTTTCATCGTCCCCGAGTACTCAGCAGTGAAATCCAGGGCTATACAATACAAGGGCTGGTCCACTCCTTTGATGTTGACGCTCGCCGACTGTCCCAACCTTCCTCTAGCCCCCCCTCTATGTGACGACACTTTGGTACCATGACACGCCGCGTAAGCACGGTTCGCCTTAGCTCTCACGTGTTATTTGATATAACGTTGCAGACTATAATTCTTTAAACAATTATGCAATACACACAATCACCTATATTATATGTTTACCAAGTTTGGTGAATATTAAGTAATTATTTTGTTCACTACAAGTGTTTAAAGAAGGTATATAGTTCCGCGAGATTTTCGCCTTTTGACGCTTATTTAAGGCTAATTTTCTCGAAGATGCATTCCACGAATTTCTTTAAAAAATTATTTAATTCACACAATCACCTAAGTTATATGTTTAGCGAGTTTGGTTAATGTTGAGCAAAGGACAAGTGTTTAAAGGAAGTATTTAATTCCGTGAGATTTTCGCCTTTTGGCGCATATTCAAGGCTAATTTTCTCGAAGAGGCATTCCATGAATTTCTTTAAAAAGTAATACAATTCACACAATCACTTAAATTATATGTTTAGCAAGTTTAATGAATTTGAGCAATTATTTTGCTCAGTACACGTTTTTAAAGAAGGTATATAATTCTGCGAGATTTTCGCCTTTTGACGCATATTCAATGCTAATTTTCTCGAAGGGGCATTCCATGAATTTCTTTAAAAAAATTATACAATTCACACAATTACCTAAATTATATGTTTAGCAAGGTATTTATTTATTTAATGTTACGTTGCAGACGAGATTACGTTATGAAATGTTACCAAGATTATCAAGTAATATTGTCAACAGTGTTACTTGAATATTCTAAGAAACACCTTTATTAACAAAATATTATAACAACCATTGTCAGGACGATGAGATATAAATAAATAAATATAAATTACATAAATAATAATAAGATTTAAACTTAGAGTACCGGTAATTATTGATAACTCAAAATTTAAAAACAAAAAATTTTAAGTACTCAGCTTCAAATTAAAATAAACATTAAAAAATATTATTTATTTAATGTAAGAGTTGCAAGCGAGATTACTTTATGTTAAAAAGTTACCAAGTTCCTTAATTAATTTCTTCTGCAGCTTTGAGTTAAAATGTTTAAAAAAATCTTTACTAGCAAAATGCACTTAAAATTTACAGAATAATTAGATATACAAATAATTAAAATAAAATTTAAACCTAGAGTAATAAAATTATGGACGACAAAATTAAAAAATAAAACATAGTTTTAAGTTAAACGTTTAGACTAAATTACATTGCACAGTGTTAATTTAAATTTAAAAAGTTCAATTGTTTAAATTCAACTATTAAATTAACTATTCCCTAAGGCCTAGGAAAGGAAAATTTGTATAAAGTAGTTTTATTATTTTTTTTATATTTTATGTCAGCAGTAATTATTATTTCATGTGCATATCTGCATATAAGCTACTCATTATGTGTACGTATTTATAACTTGTATGTGTTTTATTTTATAAGTATTACACATGTTTTATTCAACTGCAGTACAGTATAACATTCAAGATTTGGTGGTTTATTGTAATAAATACAATTATTTTCAATAATGTGTCACATTTTGTTCAATTTCGTATTTAGTTTTCAGAAATGTTTGAGAGAATCAAATTAAAAGTATGCTAACATTGGTACACTACATCGGTTTATTACGTAGGAATTACTTAGTTTTATTGTAACCCTGTCTTCTTCTAACATCTTTAGACAAATTGTTTACACTCTACTTATTGCTTTGTGTAGTGTCAATACTAAAACTAAAGAAGAGCGCATCATAAAAATGTTACAGCTTTCCTAAGAAATTGAAATTATTGTAGCAGAGGATACTTATGGGAAGCGGTGGGAATCAGGGCTCTATAACAAGGGCTGAACTGTTTCTTTGATCTCGGCACTGTGCCGCCTGTTTCACTCGGACGTCACTGTGCTGATAACTGCAAAGCTAGAGCAGCGGACTCCTTGCGCGCGTTGTCATTTACACGCCGTTGTAACTCGACGGAAAAGCTTCAGTAAAATAAAACTTAGATATGCTTACCTACATAAAGAACGGATTCTAACAGTATAAAAAACTGTTATTTTAACTGGTATTTCGAATTTTAATAATAAATTGAAAATATTTGAGAATTATCACAGACTGACAAACGTCATGGAAACGTTACTAAGCGAGGACATTTTTTATTTTTGGGTTACAAACAAACTTCCAGCGGGATAGTTGTAGCCAATGAGTTGGCCTAATCTTTTCAATTGACCGATTTGTGGTAAAATGAGTACATCATTATGAAATCGTTTTTAAATGAGCGCGAGGCGGTGACGCGTCGCCACTCCCGGTGTACTGCTGTTTGATACTGGACTATTTACATCCTTATCCATTACGTTTATATACATATTGTTATTTTAAGGTAATATAGTAAATCACTTTTCCCCAGGTAAATTATGCCATCTAGAAAAAAAGTAAGTATTTTATTTTAACATAAACTAATTATAATGTTTAATTAAAATTTGATATTATTGAAGTGGACACAAAAAGTTAAGTTGGAGGTTAACGTTTAAAAAATAATATCTTTATTACGTGCATTCAAAGAAATAAAATTAGAGATCAATTTTATTTGACTGAAGCTTTTTCATCGAGTTACAACAGCGAGTTAACGACAGCGCGCACATTACTGAAATATTACCAGCTGGTGTAGTGTCAGCATGGTGACGTCATATAGGCGATCGATACTGGGTCACCGTAAATGAGCAAAATGGTATAGCTCTTGTTATAGAGCCCTGGGTGGGAATGGAGCAGGCGTTATCACCGTGACGGCATCACAGTGGCAGTGACGGGAACGCTTTCCTTGGCGGACTGGTCTAGCCGTCTAGCCCTTGTATCAATGAATACTTAAATGTTAAGAAGCGCACGTCTTATGGACTCAAAT
>JAGFPH010001015.1:44891-68223 GCA_018207615.1 Philaenus spumarius | reverse complement strand
ATTTGAGTCCATAAGACGTGCGCTTCTTAACATTTAAGTATTCATTGCTAGTATTCTATAGCCCTAAGTCAAATCCCCCACCCCGCCACACATAATTGACCGAACGAAGTGAGGTCTCCGTTTTTACTTGACCGTTCGGCACTTCATCTTTGTGTCTGTGTGTCTGAATGTCTGTATGTCTGTGTGTCCGTGTGTCTGTCTGTCTCACGGTTACGGCCAAATGCCTTGACCGATTTTGATGATTTTTTGCATAAGGAACTTATTCCTAGCCCGAGCCATGTATGTATACGGTTTTTCCATTTTTAATTTTTAACCCTTTAAATAAAATAAAAATGGCGGCCGGACCGTTTCTCTCAGTGCAAGCTTTTTTCCAAAGCCAGTTTGTGACTAACCGTAAATCGAATTTAAAAACTAATAGCATTTTGCGGGTAGCAAATTAGATTTTCAACAAAATTGTATTCTTGATTTTTTCCGTATCTCTAAGTATGACAGTTGGACAGCGTGGGAAGTGTTGGTACATGGTTTTAGATCACTATCATGACGCTTTAACATCGTTTGTTTTCATTATTTCTCATATTGGATGGAATATGATATGGAACTATAAATACATTGTTAAGTTTTAGTTACTTAAGTATGTAAATATTTGATTCTATGTTTTCCCTCAATAACGCGATATTTGTAGCTACCTTACGCATTATTAACCTACATAAAACACAATGCCCCCTAAAAGAAAATCTTTAGCAGTTAAAGCTCAAGAAAAAAAACGTGAACTAGAAACCCCGGAATCGTGGGAATTTCAAAATAATGTTTCACTAGCTAAACCTTCTGTTTACTTCCTTACTGGCACACTATTTTTAACCTAAGCTCAAAACCACACTTGTTATTTCAACGAGTCAGGTCTACTGTTCACAGAACTACTAGTATACCTCCTCCCTTCCACACTCACATCCCTACCTGCGCGACCTGCTTCCTCACATATATTTCCATCTATATACCAGAGCTCATTCCAGGCGAATGCTCAAGTGTAAACTCTGCTTTGCACTACCTCCAACTTTGATCCACTGACATGCTGCACATTTGAATCAAAAAAGTGTTTGAACAAAAAAAGTCAACTTTGACATTACTTCAATATTAAAGATTAAAAAGACCGAATTTTACAGTTTTACAGTAAGCCAAAAGCCGATTGCTATTACAGAAATGTTGGTAGTGGTGAACTCATAGCTTTTTAGGAAATTAGCGATTTTTAATAATCAACTAAAATAATACGTTAAGCAATAGGCTTTTTTTAATATTTAAAAACAAGAAAACAAGTGGACAACAAGTTCAAGGTAGACTATGCTATTTTAACCTAATCATGGTATGCATCAGTAGTTGCTTACTGATTATTTGTTATACAAACTAAACTTATGACACGCATCATTTGTTTTTTTTTTTTTTTTTTTTTTTAAACATACAAAACTTTTTACACACGAATTTTTTTTTTTTTTTTTTTTTTTTTTATAAAGTTTCCAGGTCGATTTAGTGATAACACATTTATCTTATTTTTTTATTTTAAATCGTTGAATAATGTTAATAGAGCATTAGACTTACACATAAAATTACATCTTATTTGAAATACAATTATGGTTACTAAACTATTGTTATTTGAATTAATTGTATTGCACATACAATTTATTATTATTAATTAATTGTCTATACTCATCATATTATAAAGACGTAAAGTTTGTTTGTTTGTATGTAGTAATCTCTGGCACTACTAAACCGATTCAAAAAACAGTTTTACTAATAAAAAGCTACACTATCCCTGAGTAACATAGGCTATAATTCATTTCGATAAAAACCTTTTTTTATTCCAATATTTGTAAATTTAGTCGGAAAAAATTCTTAGGTTAGGCCCAGAATGATAAATCAACACATGTATTTACATTTATTACCATAGCAACCAATTGATAACAGATAATATTATTATAGCTGTTAGCTCCAATATTTCCATTAACAGCTGATTTCAAAATTTGAAGCAATTAATGTTGTATTTCAAGCTTTTAGGTTAGGGTTTTTAAGTGTAGACCTGATCCTTGCTGGTTCTTTTAACCATTATTATAACTGCTGTTATAAAATATAAGAAATAATTTAATTTGAACATTTGACATTATTTACCATCTTAGTTTTGAGGTTATCATTAATCCTACACCTTTATTATAAATAAAACATAACATATTATGTTTTTAGAAGGTTACATTGGGGGTTGGCGTGTGGAGTACGCAGGGGTCTCCCCTAGTGATTAATAAGATTATTGCTTTAAGATTTTTTAACTGTGTTTCATCGTGTAATACAAATGATAGGAAACATCCTATATGCTAAAAAACTTATTCAACAACAGAAGAGCCGATAATTAAATTCAATATATTATTATAATATGTAGGGAAACTATTGAATTTGATCTCACTTCGTTTCGAGGTGAACATTCTTAAATATACAACAAATGGTTGATTATTATAATAATTATTTTGAAATGTCATCAACTCCTATAAAAGCGAGTGTACGTACGTGAGTAACTATATAATATAACAGCTAACAACCATCACCTGTAATACAATGTAGATTATACTGAACCTTCCTACGTAATAATCACTAATATTTTAAAGCGGACGCACATGTGCGTTCATAGCACGTAGGCTCAAAATTGGCGTGCGAAGAACGTAATGCTCTGTGTATAGAATATTCTCCCAATACGTGGTTTGGCGTGTGAAGCACGCAATGAACTGTCCTCGGCCGCTTCTCATAGTGTTCAGTGTCAAGCTCGCATGTTCGTCCTTAGTAGTGAACGTGTTAATTAATAAATACGCTTTGATTTGTCTGTCAAGTCATACACTTATTAGCAATTTGCACTATACGGTTTCACTAAAGCGGTGGAGTAAAATTGCCATATAAGGATCACTTGATATACAAATTTAAAGGAACTGTAGCCAAAACATTATCCGAATTTGAAATCGTTTTTTTTTTATCGATTTGTGTGTTACATTCTATAATAATGTACAAATTAAGTCACAACGTACAAAAAAAAAACAAACAAAAAAAACAATAAATGCAGGAATTTCTTTTTGAAATTCGGTCAACTTGTACCTGCCCGTATGACCCTTTTTGAGAGGTTGATGCGATGGCAAGAATTGGAAATTGTTTTTCTTTAATTTCCAATTCTTATTTAAAAAATAGAAAACTTTTGTTTTGTTTTCTCTTTTGTACACTAGCTCTTTTTCTAACTCCGATCTTGAGGTCGTCAGATATATCGTCAGAATATCCGGTGGAGATATACTTGCTATGATCAGAAAACACTTTTGCCTCACCTGAATCCTCATAATTAGAGCACTTAATGATTTATGGTATTGTACTAATTTTATAAATGATTTTAGCAACTCTGTCAAGAAAGAAAACAATTTATTGAACAAAATTAATATATTAAATTTACGCAACTGCGTTTTCAACACAAAATACAATGGATAAAATGTATATATATTTATAATTAAATTTTCGTCAATGTTTACCACTGTGAGATGTGAGTTAATTATTATTAAAATAATTTTACTTTTATTACACTTTCCCCTGAATTTATTTTATTTTATTAATTTAATTTATTGATTTTTTGAATTAATTAATTTTTTCTAGACTCGAAAACAACTTAATAATCTGTTACTTACAACAAGCAAGATGTTCTGTCTTCGGTCCAAAATCCTGGTGGTGTTGGTCCTCCGGAATCCTCCTAGGTCCAGTTAAGTCCCAACTGCAGTACGGTTTTCGGCCCGTTACTCCTGACCGAAGTTTAGTTAGATAGGTCCTCGCCTCGATTTTCTTCAAGATTTACTCTCTCTGACCTATGCTGATGACGCCCAAAGTCCGCTATTCATGCGAGTATTCCAATGCGATCGTTCCCTCAGCTAGTCTCTTGGAAAGCCCTTCTAGGATCTCTGAAGTACGTGGTGACGGTCTGGTATCTAAAACTGAACTAACTCGACAATTCTTCCGACTGTAGGCTTTCGCCCCTCTCCTAATCAGAAGATTTGCCTCGTTACTGTTTACTTTGGCTCAGCGTGTTAATTCCTGAAATCTCTGTGATTTTGCTTTGAAAGTTTCAAACTGCCGTAACTTTCTTGTCCTTGGCAGAATTTTGGTTTTGTTGGTCTCATATTGTGTATGACGACCTTCTGCTCACGTAGCCGTTTGAATTGAAGTCGTACGCCCTTTTTTCGCCGTGTTATTTGATTCGCAAGTTTTCGTTGAATTTTGAAATTTATTTCCGTGAATTTCCTCAAATTTGGAATTTTCTTCTTCCTATCCTCTTAAATCCTATAAACGAACAAATATGTTTTTGGATTTATTTTGTCTTGTTTGGTTCTCCCGCTATGGTTGATTTTCGGAAGCCTAATTTTGCGCTGCCGATTTTGGTGTTTGATCCCCCCCCCCCCCCCCAATTCTACCTTCCTCACATCTCAAGTGATATTACAATGCAATTTAATTATTTAGTAACCTGTTCTGCTATTTATTACAGAATATACTAATTATTTCTCCCTTTTGTTTATTTTTAAAGTTATTTATTTTTATTATTTAATTAGGTACTTTAATTTTAATTATGATTTTTTGTCTAAACCTTGCATAATTACCTTTTTTTATTCTGTCGATTTTTCCCCCTTTTCCATTATTCGAATTTAACTTTATTTTTTGAAGTTATAGGCCTTTTTAGGCAAAAGAATGACTTTAAATCCCTTTTTTTTTAATAAGTTATTTTTATTTTGAAACGAATTTTGGCTATTTCTTTATAGACCTTATTTGGTCTCTATTAGGCCTAATTAGTTTTTTGAATTTATTCGACACAGTCAACTTTTCATTTTTTGGTCTCACTTTTTGTACTATAACTCCTAAATTAATTACTCTATTACATAACTTTTTATACTGTTTTATTTGTCTTTTTCCCCTCTTTTTAACTAACTATAATAATATACAACATTTATAATTATCAAAATTTAACATGGTTTTAGATCTGCCTAGCAACAAGTAGACGATGACAAACTCTTGCCGTTTTCGACAGAAATTTTCTTGTCCCATCTTGTCGATTTAACTTAGTACAATTCATATCGCTTCTGTCTGTTATTATTCTGATTGATAAAAAGTTTAATTAATTTAATTTCTTTAATAACTCTGAAACTATTCATATATCATCAAAAACCTATTCTTTCTTTTATTTACGCTTTAATTTTCTGATTCTCCTGCTGTCTTTAAAATTTAAATTCGTTAACTTTTAATTTTATGTGGTTTTAATTAGCAAGTCTAAATAGCGCCTTGCGACTGGCTAATTACCGTCACATTACGTACTACAACATTTCAAACAATTCATTTTCAGAACAGTTATTTCGTCATGAAGTTTCAAACGTTTGAGGTCTAGATCAGAAAAAAAGATATTCTACAGATGTTTAACTGGATTAAAAATTAATGATACTTCAATAAGGTTTAGTCGGGGTATATTGCGTCGCTTAATTTAAAGATTTTGCTGTAATACTTTTTTACAAAAAAATGCAGTGAGTATTTTCTGTAGTAAAACACATTTGAGGTTATATTACACATAATTCATCTGATTTAATTTAATAGCATTTAATTTGACATGTTGCAAGTACATTTTTTTAATTTGAAGTACCTATCTCCCCCCCCCCCCCCCCCCCCCCTTTTTAGTGGGGAAAACCTAATATATTATAATATACAAACTTTAAACACTCAGAATTTTTTCGAAACATATAACAACAATTTTTAATAAAGATTAAAATGTTGTTTCTTTCTTGGAGGGAATCATGAGGCAACTCATAACTCAAACGATAACCGATAACCCACATTTAAAACAACTTTTTTAAATGTCTTGTGTTAACGATACAAATTACATAAATAAAAAGTTAGAAGCGACGACCTTAACCATAATGGCTATTTTCTTTATGTTTTTTACTTTTAATGTAACTGTTACTCACATTAACAATTATTTTAATATTACATGAAATTTTAAATTTGAATTAGTTATATTTAAAGAGAAAGGAGTGAATATATCCATTGCTATTTATCTTTTCGAATTTCACTGATTCGTATTTAAACTCGTGTTCACGTAAAGTTGGGAGAAAAGGTGAAGTTACTTAGAGTCTTAGAAAAGTACAACCTGTAAATTTACAACAGAATCGAACCTAAATCCTCCTAGTACAGAATGCTGCGCTTAGTACAGTACGATTTTTTTAACCGTGCCCTCGGCCAAATTGTACTAACCTGAATGATAACGTTAGAAATCGCTCTTGTCTACTCTAGTTTTCTCCACGAAAACTGAGCCGAGCGGCGTGAAACAGCAAAAACCGAGCTTCAATAACACTGTCATTTAATACACTTAGCAGCGATGTAAAATTATGAAACTTTCACGGATACGCAGATAAGAACCATACGATTCGTATGATGTAAAAGAAAATCCATTACAAAACCTATTTCATATTTTAAAATTCAATATTACAACAATGTACTTTAATAATGACATGAAATTTTCACACCGCTGGAAATGTTTTTGTTTGTTGGTCAGAGACAAAGTGTTCGCGAGAAAGTTTTAGATAAAGGTCCAAATTAAATATTTTATTTGAAACATTTTTTCGTTTGATTTACGGTTTGCTCGGTACGGATGTCTGGAGTTAGATTCCGGAGAAAACTTCCTGCCTAGGGGGAAGTAGGCCTACTTGGTGTCTGGCATTTACCTTAACCACACCACAGTATTATTATTCGAATACTCGAACAAGAGACAAGTAGTCTATGACTCATTCAAGTTGTTTTTATTTCAATAATTTTATTAAAATAATTATTCAATCATTTTTGTTTATTCGAAGTTTGTGGAACTGCCTTTACAATCCCTCCCCGCTACACCGCTAGCCCACCAAGCTCTAGCCGAGCCGAGGGCACCGTTAAAAAAATCGTACTGTACATTAGAATCAGTTTACACGTAACTGTAGCTTTCAATTTGACAACAGTTTGTTAAAAATATATAAACAGAATCAGTTTATACAAATAATTTATAATTAGAAATAATGTTTATTCCACACCCTTAAATGTGCCTCAGAAAATAATACATCTGGCCAGTTATTTAAAAACTTACATGAATCAAAACTAATTTAAATATTATAAAGTTCTGCTGCCTAAGGCTACGGCCACGCTAGGCGACCTGGTCGCAGCGACCCGGTCGTGGAGAATTTTTTATCCGCGACCTGGTCACGGGTAGGTGCCACACTTAGCGACAGTCGCGGTAACACAATTGTAAAAGATGACTTCTTTGAATGAGGATATGATTGCTAGTGATTGCCGAATATCTTCTGAATAATTTGCATGTTTTCATGCTTCAATTGTCTTATTAAAAATGCTTTAACAAAATAAAAGAGTACATTATTTATGTTGAATAAAAACCTAGCATAAGCTTTTGGCTTTTAGTCTTAGCTCTAGCTTTCGTTATTAAGTCAAAGCTTTTAGTCTTAGCACTAAGTACTTAATATGTGTTTAATTGCTTAAATCAAATAAAATACTATTAAATAATGGTTACTAATTAACTCATACACCGCACTTTGCTTATACGAACCCGTCATCTATCAAATACGCCACCGTAAACTATATTCGTAACTTTTATAGGCCTAATCATTAAACGGTTTAAAATTTTTTATAAGAACTCCATTTTGTATACCGGTAGTTTTTTTTATACAAATATTGTTTATGTGTACCTATAAATTTTATTAAAATCACTTGAATATTTTAAAAGAAATTCAGTTTTTACGGAAGACATGTACCGTACCGTACACTTTCAGATACCTCTTGAAAACGCGTGTTCAGTAAAAGTAAAACCCCATTTTCTCTAAAAATATTTACCATATTTAAATAAAATTAATACTAGATATAAACAATACATGTATAAACATACTATACAAAAATGAAGTTCCTGTACCAATTTTTAGACCGTTTAACGATTAGGCCTATAAAAATATACGAATAATATTTACGGTAAAACGTGTTTGACTGCCTCCAACGCGCCTGTGAGCTATTTTGAAAATTTAGTGATTTATTGTGCGTGCGCCTACAAAAAACCTGTCAAAACAAATGACTTACAGACATTCTAAAATTATTGAAAAATGTTTTTCATAATTTCTTAATCTTCAGTGACAGCACTAAAGCACCTAAAATAGGCCATTTGAACGTTTAATGAATGCACCCACTTGACTCTATTTCTCCTTTTTTACTTTGCGAATTTAATAAGCATAAAATTGTGTAATGAGATTGTGTAATAAAATAATAATAATAATAACTTTCCTTCTTTATTCTTCTCTTCATTTTGTCAAAAGGCATGGTTCTGAAAACACTGAACTAGCATCAAAGCGCACATAAAGCAGGTGGAGTAGAGAAGGGTGGGGGAGCGACATGTAGCCACCTGTCGCCAAATGTGGCCGGCTCCATAAGATAACAAAGGGGGCGTATTTGTCGCCGCGACCAGAAAACGCTCTCGGTCGCGTTCTATTTGCTGTCGCTGGTCGCGGGTCGCGGGTCGCCTAGCGTGGCCGTATCTATATCATTCAATGCATTCCACTTTTTTTCTTTGTCGCAGCGACTAGGTCGCGGCGACCAGGTCGCCTACCGTGGCCGTAGCCTAAAACTTAAATAAATAATAATATATTTTAATAAAAACCTGAACATATGTAATGTCATATGTAAATTGTAAATCCATACAAATCCCTTCCTGTACATCCTACAATGTTTATAATAGCTTAAAGTAATTATCAACTCCTATAAAAGCGAGTGTACGTACGAGCGTACGTGGAGTAACATTTAAAGAAGAAATAATATAACTTAATAATATAACAGCTGATTTCACCCATCATCTGTAAAACGCAAACAAAACGTAGATTATACTTTGGGGTTATGTTTACAACTTATATCAATAATATAGCCTATAATATTAATAACTTCTAAATCATTTGATCTATCAATATGAAATAAAATTCAATTAAAAGATAATATTTTTATCTTTCTTTAACTATGTATAATAATATACATAGACACAAAATCTTATCAAATATTCCTACAATTTTATAGTCCTTATAATTGTACACATTTACCGAGTTAAAAATCCCCGTCTGCATAGTTAGGTAGGCCTAGATAAAGTTTGTTGTTTTTTGTATAAATGACTAGCTGACCCGTACGGCGTTGCCCGTGGTTGTTGTTATTTTCAGTCTTTTTGACGTAATTGTAATTATTTTTAAGGTTTGTTGAATACCTGTGCGTATCCTACCGTGGTCATGAAAAAAAGTCTACGCTATTTAGGAAAGCACTGAAAATTGTATTCCTGTAAACTACTATCTAACATGAAAAAGCTTTAAATATATCGTTTTAATTTATAGTTTTTACTAAGTTTGACTTTCACTTAATTTCATTGACAATGTTGCGAGCACCTACGGCCTTAGAGGAAGCTACGTACCAAATTTCATTCCAATTCGTTCTTATAGGGATTTTTAGTAACTTTGACCCCCCTCCCCAAACCACCCTAAAATTTCGAATTTCTTTTAACCCTTTCTTAGCGAGGGTTTAAATTAGCTGGGGGTCGTAGAAAAGATATTTGAATCACTTTGTAACATCCGCGTTAATTAAGGATGTAACAAACTGGTTCAAATAGAGTTTTTAATTTTAAATGTATAGGCCTAATTAGTATAAGATATAACTTATATTTTTTAGTATTTAAATATACAATATACAGAATATATAAAAATAAAACTACGAATGTGATATTTTAATGGCATTTAGTTTAATTCAGATAGTTTGATTAGTTTTCAATAAAATATGTTTAAACTCGTGTATGTTTATGGTTATGCATGGTGTCAAATAATTTGTTTGTTATTATTATTATTGACAGCGAAAATATGTTTTGAAAAGTATTAAAAACTTCATAGTTATGATATATTTTATATAAACAATATTTTAAGCAGCATATCTCTAAGTAGGCCTATATAGATATTTAATAACCAATGTTTGAGTTGAATTATAATTCTGTAAGCATTTTTATTTGTGTTTGTTTATAGTTTTTCAATCTAACCTTAAAAAGCTGTTGGTTTTGAAGAGTATAAAAGTGATTATAAATTTGCCAAGTAATGTTACTATAGTAATACATGTAAACAAACATAAGCTTTTTATACGAACAGCTGTTTTTGTGAGCTTTGGTTTTGAGTTCATACAATAAATGCTGTTCAGTTTCTTCCAAATTTGAAACTTTTTCTGGAAACTTTTCAAACTTTTCTTTACGTATAAACCTTCTATGAACTACTACAAACATTTTAAGACCAAAAATAGCCAAATCGGTCCAGCCGTTCTCGAGTTTTAGCGAGACTAACGAACAGCAATTCATTTTTATATATAAATAGATGTATTTCTGATGTGTATCTAATTAATCCGGGGATTTACTAGTAATAAATAAATAAACAGTAGGGATTTACTGTTTTATTTTTTCACGGGGATTTACTAGTAACAAAATAAAACATGATACCTTTAAAATGAATTACGGTATAATTAAAGCAATTCAGCACAAAATTTTATTTATATAAACATATTTATAACAACTAGGGGAGACCCCTGCGTGCTCCGCACGCCAACCGCCGACGGAACTTTCTAAAATCATATGTTATGTTTTATTCATAATAAAGATGTTCTTAAAATTTATAACAGCAGTTTTAATAATGGTTAAAAGAACCAGCAAGGCTCAGGTCTACACTCTAAACCCTAAACTAAAAGCTAGAAATACAAAAATAATAATTGCTTCAAATTTTGAAATCAGCTGTTAATGGAAATATTGGAGCAAACAGCTATATTATCTGTTATTTTATTCAATTGGTTGCTATGGTAATAAATGTAAATACATGTGTTGGTTTATCATTCTAGGCCCAACCTAAGAATTTTTCCGACTAAATTTACAAATATTGAAATAAAAAAAGGTTTTTATCGAAATGAATTATAGTCTATGTTACTCAGGGATAGTGCAGCTTTTTATTAGTAAAACTATTTTTTCAATCGGTTCAGTAGTGCCAGAGATTACCCCATACATACAAACAAACAAAAAACAAACTTTACCTCTTTATAATATTAGTATAGATGTAGAATATATATAAGATTTAAAGATCTAGAGAACTTCAAATTTAAAGTAGGCGTGAATACCTTAGCAAAAACATTGTAAATAATCTATAATCTACTAAGGTGTTGTAAACACACCTAATCTATCACCCTATGGTGATATTAAAAGTTTGAAGAAACAAAGCTGAAACATATTCAATGAATTCTAAAAAAAAAGTTATTTCTAGGCTAATAAATTGTTACGTATACTAAAAAATATAATAAACAACAATTTTGAGAAATTTATAATATATTCAAATTAGTTCTACCAGTTTTTTAACTCGGGTAAATCAACATAGGCAGTCCGAACAGGACTGGCGGACAGAAGTTAATACTTATTTGGCGAACATTTTCGAGAATTCAGTGGCTAATAAATACTGAATCGTAAAATATTGAAATATTAAAAAAAAAATTAAATACTCACTTTTGTATGTTGCAAACTATTTCGAATATTCACACACTTACAGTACACAAAAAGTAAATAAAAATATGAGTATTATTATAACATGTACGAAAACACGAATTTATAACGAGCATCATGGCATGATATTTGTACACTACAAATTGTATAATATGTACATAGATACTATACACATACTTATCTTCGCGGTGCGCGCGCAACTTTCTCTCTTCTGCTTCGCGTCAGTTGAGGTATACACACATTGTTGACTACAGCGTGATGTGTCTGTAAGCCGAAGTTTTATACACATTACACATCAACTACTTCCAACATAGCTACCCAACGAGCCCAAAGAAGAATTAACTTCAAAAATTTAATATTACTTATACAATAAGCAGTACCGACAAAACAACTGCAGGTCAAAATAGTACTTAGAAGTCAGAATTATGTTTTATAATTTTATAATCTACTAACTTTGATTGCGGTTCTTTTATTGCATAAACAAACCGACGGAGATTAAGTTTTTGCTTGTTACTGTTTTCCCTTAAGTTTTGTTTGAGCCCTTAAGAGCGAGAATGAGAGCTTGTCAAGATTATTTTTGATTTAGATAAACCACAATCTTTTATCAGTATGCTTAGCTATAATTTATGATTTCAGACATAAATATAAGTCCCTATTGATAAATTTAAAGTAAAACAATTCTGCAGTTTATAATTTTAAACTGTAACAACAGTTTGTTACAAAAACTGCCATAGATCAAACATTTAAATAATAACAATGCCGTATTCTTTTTTGCTTTTGGAACCCTTATTTTAAAACGGATTACAAATGAGCACATTTGGCTAACTTGTCAAACTCTACAGTTAGAAAATCAAACGTTTGAGCTAGTTCAAGCCTAACAGCTAGCACTCGGGTTTTACGACTCCCCTTCCCACGTCTTCAATAATCTAACCATCTAAAATCAAAACTTTAGGTTACAAAAACTAATTTTAAATGCGATACAACCATGTGTAAAGGAATAAAATAACGATTATACTCCAATACTACCTGGTTCGATCCAGCTTTTTGAACGGATAGAAAAATTATCAATAAATATATTACACTATGTATTTCTTTCTTATGGGCATTTTTAATAACTTTGACCCCTAAAACACCCCCTAAAATTTCGAATTTTTTGAAAAACTTTCTTAGCGAGTACCTAGAGCCCTAGAGGAAGCTACATACCAAATTTCATTCCAATCCGTTCGGTGGTTTTTTTTAGTAACTTTGACCCCCAAACCCTCTAAAAATTTCTAATTTTTTGAAAATTTTTCTTAGTGAGCACCTAGTGCCCTAAAGGAAGCTACATACTAAATTTCATTCCAATCCGTTTGGTGGTTTTGGAGAAATCGTGATTTAGTAACTTTGACTTACCCCCCCCCCCTAAATTTTTCTTAATGAGCACTTATGGCTCTAGAGGAAGCTACATACCAAATTTCGTTCCAATCCGGTCAGTACTTTTTGAGAAATCGTGATCAGTGGGTCAGTGGATTTGGCTTTTATATATATAGGCCTAGATTAGATAGAGGCTATTTACATTTCAACAAGAAATCAATATCCAAGGCTTAGAAGAACTAAATGACCACCCTAATTAGTGTGATATATATTAAGGTTCCCATACTATTGTTTGTCTGTGGCAAAGTCTACCTCCCTATTAAGTAGACATTAGGTTTGAAGAATACAACCTCGAACGGGGATTCTTTCAACTATTTCTTTCTCCATTATTAGCGAATTTCCATAGGAAAAATGAGCTATTGCAGTGGCCCTTATAGTGAGACCCAAGGTAAGGAGTAGCAAATGAGCACCGATCATGGTCCCTAGAACACGTTTTGGGTTGTCATTAAAATTCATATATATATATGTATATATGTGTTCGCACTCTAGCGGCCGCACTTTAAGTCCGATTTGGTCCAAATTTGGTACACGTGATGGTTGTCTACGTCGCTCGGACGAGTTCGTTAACCAAAAAAATCCAACAAGCGGAAGTACGTTTTTTGACCGGAAGTAACTATTTTTTTAGATTTTACTACGAGAATGAAATGTTTTCAGAGTATTTTCCAAAAATATAAATGTACGATGTTATTCTGCACATTTTGTTTTTTTACGCGACCTTATAGCTAGTTTGGTTCCCCCAAAATCGACCAAAACGTAAAATACCATAAAAGTACCCGGTTTCAAGCCAAGTGGTGCAAACTCGCGAGGCCACTAGGAGCAAACAAATTCTACTAATATATTGCGTACACACAGACAGCTGTTCAACGCCTTCGTGAGTAGATCTATTTCCCAAATTGTTGGTTGAAACCCTAAAACATAGGCATATAAACTTAATTTTGGAAATTTGCTCAACTCACGTCAGCGGTCCAGCTGCGTGGTCGAATTATTAATCTTCTACAATCATTAGCTCTTCCGTATCCTAGTTTATTGATGTTCTATAATTGGCTAATTTAATATTAAATATTATATTTAATAAATAATACAAATTGTTTATTATTTATTAAATATAATATTTAATATTATATAAAGACTTAATGTTTTACTTTAAAATATACACAGACGGGAAAGATATGTAAAAACTTATCTTGGAACATTTAATAACCGTCGGGGGAGCATTGGAAACCCTATTTACAAAATACCGAAACACCCCTCCCCCTCCTAAACCCCATCTCAAAAATTTGTAATGTACACATATGGTATGCGATACCTCAAATTAAACCCTTAAAAAAACATGAGTTTATGGAGTTAAAATAAAAGTCGGCTATAGTCTTTCCGCTTGGCCGTGATACCTAGGGGACTAAGCGGAGCTCAACCCCCCCCCCCCTCCCGACCCGCCGCAGGGCCGGCCGGTGACAAGCAATGACTCATCTAGTGGCACTGTCCCACAACAAAATTTTTATTTAAATTTGAAATTTGAAATGTTAATTTTTTAATTCTGCTTAACATTCTAAAAAAATGAATCTAAACGCTACCAAAATGCTTCAAAAACTAGGATAAAAATACACATCTATATACAATAACAATGGAATGTTTATTTGTTTATTGTACACAACGTAATAACATGATACAGCTTGTATTGTCACTCATTAAATGATTGAAATAATTAAATAACAATAATTAAGAATCAATAAATTATTTGACATGTATCTTTAAAACACAGCAGTTAGTAGGGAACATGTTGACATTTTTAACTTTAAGCCAATGTAAGAATATGTATCTCGAGATCTTGTAAGCATATAAAAAAACGACAGACTGGGTTTACAGCACAACAAACTAATACTGAGCTCCACATACAACTGAATAACTTTGCCTTTTTGAGTGAACTTTGAATGTTGATAATAAAATTATGATTCATTTAGTCCTACTACAAGCAATTACAGTATATCATCAGTTTTGACCGACTTTCATGCCGTGGATATGAAGAATTTCAGTCTCATTTTCTTTACAATGTTATGTAGAGTTCAAAAAACTTGAATGTTTTAAATTTAAACTGGAAATAAAAAAAATTGTAGTGCTGTGGGGCAGCGCCACTAGGTGAGTCATTGTCCACCGGCCGGCCCGGCGCC
Source organism: Philaenus spumarius (assembly GCA_018207615.1). Classification (NCBI taxonomy): domain Eukaryota; kingdom Metazoa; phylum Arthropoda; class Insecta; order Hemiptera; family Aphrophoridae; genus Philaenus; species Philaenus spumarius. The sequence continues at coordinate 53,031 of JAGFPH010001015.1, read as the reverse complement.
GGGTTGAGGGGGGGGGGTGAGGGGGGGTTGAGTTCCGAGAAGTTGCTAATCACCTAGGTATCACGGCCAAGCGGAAAGACTATAAGCAATTTTTATTTTATTATAAAAGAAGTGCATGGTTTGTAAAAGGTAATTTAATGATTCACAAGTCATATGTCAAACTTTGTTGGCAAGGGTTGATAGGAGTTGGGTTGGGGGATTTTACAAATAGGTTTTCTAAGGTTAGACTATTATTAAAGATGATAAACTGTCCCGAGGTATCAGATTTTGCATGTAGGTCTTGTAGCGTTTGTAGAAACGTATATCCAAGTATCTAGTCATTTTTTGAATTCGCGCGCCAAGGCCTATTCAGTTGGCAACATTGTAGGTAAGTCCAGTCTGCCACTCTCTCATCAGCTGTTAGCTGCTTGGAAGTGACTAGGCAAGCCGTTCTTGCTAATTCATTCTTCTGCTGTGGCCTGACTATGTAATGCAAAGTGACAACACGTTCTACTTTAGACTAACCGAAGCTATTTATATGTAATACCGTCTTGGTAATAATTAAACCATCAGTGAGCTTGTTTTATTTAATATGCGTTAGTGAGTGGTTTTAAGTTTTCTTGTGACGTGTTTTACGGCGTTTCTTGCCAAATTTGTCTGACCTTGCCTAAGGCCTATTTCGCTACTAATCATGTCTACCGGCTAAGTTATCCATCTATCTTCTACCAGGTAAAGTTCAAACCTAAATTACACCCTGAGTTAGCTATAATAATATGTATTGTGTGAATTTAACTGTAACATTTATCTACACTTGCAGAGTATATTTTATGTCATATCTTAACTTCTTTTCATAGCCTATATTTTACATAGCCTATCTGTTTTACTTTACGTAGCCACAAGCCTTAAACTGTTTGCTTTATAAGATTTAGAAGCCTTTTAAGCCTTATAAAGGTGTAATAGTGTGTATTAAAAGCTCTGTTTTAAATATTTCTTTGTAAGCCTATAAATTAGTATACAGTTCTATACACGAGGCTAAATTACAGTTTCATACAGGAAAATATATACAGTTCTATACACGAGGTTAATTTACAGTTTCATACATGAAATAGTTATGCAACTTTATACATGTTTTTAGCCATGTACTAAAACATGTGTTTTTTTTTTTCTTATAGTGAACATCACTGGTTCAAGTTTTACATGGGTTAATCATCCTACAAGTTTTGTCTTCCATCTTCGAACAATAACAACCAGCTAATATGAAAACTTTCTGAGTGTTGCTAGAATTTTTGAACTGTCTGTTACTTAAAATATGATATCTAAATAATAAAGGCTTACATAGTTGAAAAAGGCTACAGTAATATTTTTTTTTATATAATAATAATTGGGTGGTGCAACTATAGCATATTTCGGACCTTAGCCCTAAGGGCTCTATATTAGAAAATTTACTTACCTTTTTTTTTAATAGAGAGACGTCTCATAATTTTTTTTTATTCATTAATTTTTACCTAGAATTAAGTTTGGCCATAGATATAAAATTATTATCAAATCCATGGTGAATGTATTCAATTTTGTAAATTTGTAAACACTACTAGTTCGTAATTTTGTATTTTTTTTTTTTTTATTGTAAACAGGGAGGGTTTTTCAAATTTTATTTTGGGGAGGGTTTTTCTTTTTGAACTTAATTAATTAATATATATATTTTGTAAACTTTTTCTTTGAAAATCAATTGTACTTAAGGGCATGACAATTTAAAATTTTATTACTTAAGGGCGTATAATCTTTTGTATTTTTAATTTAAAATAATATTTTAATAAACAAATTGTTTATTTAGCGAATTGTATTTGTTTGGCATTTCCTGTGAATAGCTAATTCAGGTGTTTCTTGAAAAACTTTCCAAAATAAGGTAAGGCTACAGTTTATTATCCTTAGAAGGATTTATCATCTTTTTTGTATGTACCATCCTATTTTTGACTCAGTACGTTTTCCGTTTTGTTTGTTCCCTTTGAGGATGGTACATATTCTGGTTCGCAGTTAGCGTGGTTACTTTCCTAATATTTTTTTTTAATAAATAAATTCAACGTCGGGCGCAGCGACTTATCAGTTTTCGTCGAATCTTACATACAAACTTTTCTCAAAAACGCACTCACTATTTTAACAGAACTTTTCATTATTTTTTTTTTCCTTTCTTTCTTTTAGGTTATTTCTAGACGCTAACTTGGACAAGCGAGAAAACAAAAAAAAAACTTTTTTTATTATTTCAACAAAAACAAAAATACAAAAAAAACATAAAATTTTTACATAAAACCTTCTTGCTTGTTTGATTTACGTTTGGGATTTCTATATTTTTTTTTTATATATTTTTGTTTGTTTCACATATACATATTTAAATAAAACATAATCTCGCCTTTTTTGTTTGAACTTAGCTTGAGTTATCAAGGAAAACAAAAAAAACTGTTCTAATAATTTCTTAAAATTCAAAAAAAAAACTACAAAACTTAACAAAAAAAACTTTCTTCTTAACTCAAGTTGACTTTGATCATAAAGTAAAATTTATATTATTTTTTTTTACCTTTTGCATTATCCATCCAATATGGAATTAAATAAATTAGTAGACTATCTCAGAAAGTCTGAATTGGTGTTTGAGGTGGTATCGCGAGGGGGCGTCTCGCGACAGTCAGAGTCATGCGAGTTACTCTGAGGAACCTGCTTCTAGCTGGCTCAGAACAACTCGCTGAATATATCGGACAGGAAAATCTGGCTGAACAATTAGAGTATACTAAGTTTGCTTTCGATGATCTTAGCGACGAACTCGATAGTCTGGATTCGAGTCAGATTTCATCTGTTAAATTAAATAGATTAACAGCCAGATTTCACCTGTATGAACAAAGATTGAGTTTTCTTTTGACTACTTTAAACAATATAAATATAGACACCACTGAAAGTAATGTGGAATTAAATGATTTAATAGAGGATTTTAAAAATCTCAATTCAAAATTTTTGCATTATAAACAAAATTTAGTAACACATGTAAATTTTTCTGATCAAGCAGCCGCTTCGATTGCGCCTCCCGTTAGTGTCACCTCAGACAACAGTAATCCTAATGTTTTAATTTGCCCGACGTCAAATTTAATTGCGCATGATTCTGGGAATTCTATTCTTGTACCCGAAGGAAATTTACTTGCCTTAAATAATTCACCTGTAACATGTAAACCTCAGGAGCATAGTGTTCCTGTTTTCTCTTATGGAAAGCTGAGACATCCAGCAGAGAAACTCTTGTCTACTCTCCCCATTAATGATGGTTTTGATTTGGACAAGCTAATTAAATTTATAAAAATTAGTTTGAATTTGTGTCGAATCTACCCGGACTTAAAAAATAATATTATAAGCGTTTTGTTGCCTTATGCACAAGATCCTCTTAGTTCGTGCCTGCAGAAACACGACAATTTTCCTGATTTCCACAGAGAGGCACTGGAAATGTTCATACCTGCGAAAAGGCGCCGCACTTTGGAGCAGGATCTCTTTTATCGTCCCCAGGGACATAGGGAGACTCTGCACCTTTTTGTGAGCGACATAAAAGAAGCTGCCCAGGTGCTTTTGATTAATCTAAACCAAGTGGAAATAATAAACGTCATTATTGACGGCCTTTCACCGGAGGTCAGGAGTTGTCTGGTTTTTGCAAGTCGGCCGGTCACCTTCAACGACCTTGATAAATTGTGTGCTCAGTTAAATAGCACTTTGTTTGTTGACAAGGAAAGGTCAACAGTTTCAGAAAACTTGTCCAGACCAAAACCGGATTTTAGGTCTACTATAGTGTGCCATAGATGTGGCCAGAAAGGTCACATAGCACCTTTTTGTAGAAACTCTGCACAACGCAATACTTCTGTACAACACCGACAACCTTATAATTCACATAATAATTCACCTGGTACTTTTTCAAAAAACGACCGAAGGGGCGAGAACTAGTCGGTTTCTCATCTCAAGCTCCGTTAAACTTTCACAAAGCCGATTTTATTCACTGTAATTCTCAAAGGTCCTTTTATAAACGTAAACCTTTTTACAAAAGCACGCACACTAAACCGGTTACACATAAAGACAAACATTTCTTAAAAACAACACCTTCTAAGGCCACTACTTACAACATAAACTGTAACAGAGAGTTTCCACCTCTAAATAAGTTTAGTAAGTCATCTGGTATTAAACCAGAAGTTTGTACCCCGTATTATTTAAGGCCTATATGTCTTTATTGTAAGTCAACTGGTCATTACAACTGGCAGTGTTCTTCTTTTAGCCAGACCAGAAGCAGAACTGCTCGCTTTTCTCCTATAGCCAACAATTCACTTACTAGGAAAACCTATAAGTGTCTAAAATCAAAGGGCCTAACTAATAAAATTTTACCTCTTGTAGAAGTCCAATTTAAAAATTTTAAATCTAATGCTTTATTAGATTCAGGGTCGGTAAGGAGCATTATGTCCTCTGATCTTTTTGAAAAATTGAAGTCCTTAAATTGTATAAAATCCGTCAAAGAGGTAAAATCGGAGTGCCTCACTGCTAACGGAGAAAAGCTAGCCATCAACGTCGCCTGTCAGGTTAGGTTGAAGGTTGAGCACTGTACTTGGGTTTTTGAAGTTTTAGTCGCACCTCAGCTATCGTGTTCCTTAATTTTGGGGTCCGATTTCTTTCTTAAAAGTCGCCTGATATTGAATCTTTTCGAAGGCACCTTCACCTTTAGTTTTTGTAAGGCTATGGTTTTCAAATTAATAAATTTTCAAAAAAAGGCACCTCCTAATCTAAGCTTGTCCTCTGCTACTCCGGTCTCTGAGAACCCACTGGGTCACCTTGATGACGAAGGTCAAAGGGTGATCTCAGAGTTAATACGTGATTTCCCTGATGTCCTCACAACAGAATTAGGCCTCACAGACCTAATCAAATATCATATCGAATTAAAAGACAATATACCTGTGAAAAGTCAACCATATCAGCTGGCGCCTCCCAAAATGCAGTTGTTGAGAGAGCATATCAGAGACCTGGTAGAAAAAGGAGTAGTGGAAAAGAGCATTTCAAATTATTCTTCACCGGCTTTTCTCGTTCAGCATCCTGAGAAGAAACCCAGGATGGTTATTGATTACCGTAAGCTGAATCAGCATATTGTAATCGAAGCCGTACCCCTTCCAAATTTACACCAGTGTTTCAATTGGTTTGTGGGAGCCAAGTATTTCACTGTGTTTGATTTAAATTCTGCCTATCATCAAATTCCACTCACCGAGAGCTCCAAGCATCTCACAAGTTTTTGTACCCCCTGGTTGCTGTATCAGTTTACAAGAGTCCCATTTGGACTCTGTACTGGTGCCCAAGTTTTGACCAGACTTCTCGACCAAGTTTTCTCTGATATCAAATTTAAATTTGTCTTCAATTACCTCGATGACTTAGTCATCTATTCAGAAACTTGGGAAGAGCACATTAATCATCTACGTGAAGTTCTTTCTCGATTGCGACAGGCGAGACTTACGGTTAACCCCGATAAGGTTCGTTTTGCCGTGAAAGAGATAAGTTTCCTTGGTCATCTAGTTTCGGCCAGTGGCGTGCAAATTGACCCCGATAGAACCAAGGCCATCCGAACATTTCCTAGACCCACCAATCCAAAGGCCGTGTCACGCTTTATTGGAATGGTTAATTTTTTTTTCTAAGTTTATTCCTAATTTCGCTGAACACGCCGCTCCTCTAAATCTGCTTAGGCGGAAAGGGCAAAAGTTCGTTTGGAATAAAGAGCAAGACATTGCTTTCGAACATCTGAGAAATGCCATCATACAACCTCCCGTCCTTCGAATGGCAAACTTCGACAAACCTTTTGTCCTTCAAACGGACGCAAGTTCGTGCGCCTTAGGAGCAGTCCTACTCCAAGAAATTGACGGTGTGCGTCAACCTATCGCCTATGCTTCCCGCACCTTAACACCTGCGGAAAGAAAAGCCTCATCTGCGTATGAGTCAGAATGTCTGGCCGTGGTATTTGGAGTAGAGAAATTCAGACAATATCTCGAGCATCGCGAGTTTCTGCTAGAAACGGATAATCAAGCGCTTTCCTGGCTTCTAGCCCGTCCCAGACAGTTAGGCAAAATGGGACGATGGATAGCCAAATTAACCTCCCTAAAATTTCAAGTGGCACACATCAGGGGTACCCAAAACGTGATAGCAGATTCCCTTTCTAGGATGTTTGAAGTAGAAAAGTCTCCAGAACCGATTCCTCCTTCAGAGGATCCCGTAATTTGCAATAGCCTTTTAACCAATTTTCCTTTAGCTTTCCAGGACATTGGCGTGCAACAGCGCGCTGATGCTTACCTAAACCCCATTATATTAGATCTGGAAGCAGGTGCAACTTCCAGTCGTTTTTGTCTTAATAAAGGGACCCTTTGCCTCAAGAACCACCGAGGTATCCCTATCAAAGTTTACGTTCCCCGATCTTTAATAGACCTGGTTATCAATTATTACCACGACTCCCCAGTAGGAGGTCATCTAGGTATCTTCAAAACCAAATTCAAAGTGAGAGAATTTTTCTTCTGGCCCACACTCTCACAGGATGTCACCCGTAAAATTCGTAGTTGCGAAACATGTGCCGTGAGCAAGCCCGCTCAAAATAGCAAACTTGGCTATTTGTCTTCAACTGTCCCAACCCGGCCGATGGAAAAAATCCATATTGATTATGTCGGCAAACTACCGGGAACAACAACAGGCAATACCATGATTCTGGTCGCAGTTGATCAGTTTTCCAAATTCACCTGGCTTTGCCCTGTCAGAGATGCAACCACTCTTAACACCATTAAGGCTTTAAGCCAGAACATTTTCCAACATTTCGGTTTTCCAAAAATAATAATCTCTGACAATGCCACCTGTTTTACTTCACATGCGTTCCGCAATTTTTGTTTCTCTCGTGGAATCAAACATGCAACGTTGTCACCCTACCATCCCCAACCGAACAACGCGGAACGTTTAAACAGAAATTTAAAGGCCGCACTTATTGCCTACCATTCGAGCAGTCAGACTCGTTGGGACAATTCACTATCTTGGCTTCAATTAGCTTTCAATTTTGCTACCCACGAGACACTAAAAATTTCTCCTTTTAAGATCCTTTTCAATTTCACCCCGAACACCCCGCTCAGTCTTACCTGGAACATCGACGATCTTCTTCCCAGGGACAACTCAAATCCTTCTGATATCTGGCACAATGCCAAAAACAACATCATGAGAGCACACCAAAAATCTGAGCGCGTCTACAACAAAAACCGTAGACCTCATAATTTCAAGATTGGCGATCTAGTTTGGTGTAAGACGCACAATCTGAGTTCCGCTGTGGATAAAAGAGCCGCCAAACTGATGCCCAGGTGGTCAGGGCCCTTCCGCATTATAGATTTTCTCACCCCAGTCACAGTAGCTTAATCTTTCGAAAATTCTCCAGACTTCATAAAAAAGGCCCATGTAGAGCAACTCAAACCTCATTTAGCATCTACTGAACCCAACCTTCATTTTTCTGAACGCTCCGCAATATCAGCAAACTGCACTAAATGTGTTTTCCCAACCTGAACCTCTTATAGGTTATCTGTTGTGTTTTGTTTTTGTGTAGAGTTTACACACTATCACTTTTAAATCAAGTGCACCCGGACTCGACGTGTAAACCCAGAGATTGGCCATCTCAAGGGGTATTCATCTTCTTCGTGACATATGAAATTTCCAGCGCTGGATTAAACAAAAATACTTCTAAAGTTGTCTTAAGTCATGACATGTCATGCATAATTTAATCTCATAAAGGTATGGAGATTGATCACCTTCATTACCTGAGATTTACAGAAGGTGAATATGCTTTCGAGCACTTGTCTATAAGGGACATAGCGAGTCCATATTAGTTATAAAATTTTGTGTATCTTGTTTGTCTTGTGAAGTGTATATTCTTATACATTTATTTTTATATTTAATTCTTATATTCTTGGTGAAGGTGTATTGACCAGTTGGTACCTACTTATACTTAGTCCTAAGCTAACTTAGTTTTAGATATTTTTGTATGGGGCAAGTGAATTTCCTTTCTGAGATATCATCATTTTTTTTTTTGTTTCTACCCCGACTCCGTATTTCGCGGGGGGAGAACTGTAGCGTTTGTAGAAACGTATATCCAAGT
>JAGFPH010001015.1:19106-32768 GCA_018207615.1 Philaenus spumarius | reverse complement strand
TTACAAATAGGCCTACAGTTTTGTAGTCATTATAATTGTACATAATTTACCAGTTAAACATTTCCTCAGAATAGTTAGGCTTAGATAAAGTTTGTTGTTTTTAAATAGTATTTTTATAAATAATGTATTTCTGATGTGTATCTATAAATCTGACTATGATTTTTCACGGGGGCTTACTAGTGTTGTAATAATACAGGCGATGGTTTACTGTACATTATTGAAAACGTATAGGCGTTTGCCTCCTATACTAAAAAATATAAGAAATTTATTGTTTACTTCACTGATTAGTAAAAATTAGGAATATGCTTATGAGCAAATACTAGTATAAAAAGGTTATCTAGTATCTGCTTTAAGAATAAGGTTTCGTTTGGAGCAGATGCTAGACATCTAGCTGAATAATAAAAATTAAGAATATGCTTATAACTAAATACTACTAAGTAAAAGCATAAGGTTTTGCTTGGAGCAAGTCAGGTCGATGCATTGGTAGAGACGTCGGTAAAAAACAGGGACGTATAAGATATCGATGCTTCAAGGTTCTCCGTGAAGCGGAGATTCTGTAAAAATTGTTTATTTTTAAATAGCTACGTTTTTTTAGCTATGTTTATTTGCCAGGTTCTTGTAATCAGTTGTAAAATTGGTTCGTTAATTAGGGAATATAACTGGAATTTGTTTAATTTTGTTTGTTTCACAATTATTATACCAATTTCGAAATTCGAAAAATAGGTGTGGAATAAAGACCAGTAATTTACAAACGAATTGAAAAGTGGTAGTATGTGGTTTTGGGATTAAAATCCAATACGATAATTTCCCGAACAAATACAATTTTAATAATAATAAACAAAGTAGGCAAAAACTTAAACCATGTACATTTTCCTATTTCAGGAATATAAAAGGTAACTTTACTTAAAATAGCTTAGTTTGAAACAAACACAGAAACCATCTAAGTACAATCTCGTATAATATAGCCTACTGTCAATTTATTTATTTTGGTTATTGTTAAAAATTTATTAGCAAAAAAAAAATTTTTAAGTATTAATTATCCATTACCAGAAAAACCTTTGTTCTATCTAATAGGCCTAGGTAAAAGTGTATCTTCCTCTTTTATTATTTGACATTATTAGAGGCATTTTAAAAAGCCGAAAAGTTTAATATGGTATTACACAGATAATTTCATTGGTGTTAAATCGAATACAACTCTTATTAGATTTAGAATTCTTGTTATCTAACAGTTCAAATAAATCCTATCCTATTACTTTAAATGAGCATTTCTTGTATTTATCTTTGTATGTATCGTTGTATCTGTCGCGGATCTCGAAAATGACTCTAACGAATTCAAAGAAATTTTGTATTTAGGTGTAGTTTTGATTTTTAAGTACACCCATATTATAGTTGTATTTCGTGTAAAAACGCAATTTTGTGTGAAAATCTTATTTAAAAGTTGAAAAATGTTAACATAGGGTCTTATGAATTGCCATGTTGGTTACAAAATAACAACGAAATAGTAAATAAAGCGATCAAAATAGCTGTTTATAAACAAGCCAATTTACTGTTTCAGCAATTTATTTTGTAATTATCATTGTACTTAATTATTGGACGTTTCCCATTTAGAAGATTAACGGTTAGTTGAATAAGTTTAAAAATTTGGCATACATATTTCAAAGAATTTTTAGAACTTGGTACATTAGTATATAGGCCTACTAACTTTAGTTAACCTTTAGTACATTAGTTTACTAAAGGTTTACTTTAGTTTACCACATGTTTAGTTTTCTAATTAAATTTCATTATTTATAATAGGGTATAACTTTATTATATATAGTTGTTTGAGAAATGAATCAAGGAACGCGATGGTTAGCTTATAGTAATTTTGTAATCATATCATTAGTTCTTGTGAAGATATCAGGTTCTCAAAGTCAGGAGTCTAATAAACAAATACGATAGGGCACGTATAGCCTCGAGCGGCAAATTCCAGCGTCCCTAGGAGTGTTCGAGACTAGTAGATCACCAGCATTGAATAAGGGTATATATTCAAAGTCACCAGTGCTATGTGGCAACGCTGCGCGTCCACCCTTTTGGAAGCCGCGCAACGGTGATATATTTCGTGGTATTTAGTATAGGACTCACTAACACAGTACAAAGCGGCCATATGAGTGATCGGCAGGCGTGCCAATAGTGCCTTGACACGACTAACCTAACAAAATTGTTTAACAAAAAATCCCCCGACACATCAACTAGAAAAGTGCTGATGATCTTCAAACGGCTGAACAGATTTACTTGAATCATAGCTAAGCACACTCTCGATCAAGTGACCTTTCAAACAAAAAACAAAACTAAATCAAAATCGGTTTATCCTATTGGGAACTACGGTGCCACAGACACACACGTTAAACTTATAACACCCTTGCGGGGTTAAACAAAAATAAATAATCAAATTTCCTGTACAATATTTTGAAAAGTTCACTAGACGTCAACGTTAAATCACGTATATTAAATAGATTAAATTCAGTTCAAGAACGACGTCGGTGTTATTTGTATTTCTACGTAACAGGCAATGTGATAAGACAGCTCTGACAGAATGACTAATTGTTTCCCTCTAGGCTTAGTCCAACCAATTAATACAGAGCCTATAAGAAGCGCAACACTTATGGAGAATAGTCAGCCCGGTTGGTTGCCACCAAATCGAGCTTAGCGCGGCAGCCGTTAGGCAGCGCTGGCTGAAAATTTCTACAAGTCTGTGACTTATAAATCCTCCGCGCCAGGTCTGAGTGAGACAGAGAATGGCTGGCTGATACTCTGTCTCGCTCATACTCGCCGTACCAACGACAGTAGCGCTCTCGCTACTTAGCGGCTGCCGCTCTAAGCTTGCCAGATTCAAATAAAACGGAATCTTTAACATGGGCGTTGTGCTTCTTTTAAGTTCTGTAGTCATTGGTTGGTAACAACATTTTCTTCAAATCCAAATGCAAGCTGTACTTATGAAAGAAGCTTTTCAAAGATCGCTACGGTCAAATTAAAAATGTATTCAATGAAGCAAGACCGTCTTCAGTGCCTCATACTTCCCACCGGCATGACTTCCGAGTACATTGGAAATGAAGAAATAATTGAAGAATTTAAAAGACTATTTCCTTTTTCACGTAGAACGACTTCCTCTGATCAATTAAAATATTTCTTACCTCATATAGTAAAATTCGTTTTTTTTACTCCTTGTGCTTACTTAATTCACGATTGTTACTTTTTTCACAGCGAGTCATCGTAATTCAATTTTTTTTAAACTAAAATACAGATTTTATCAATTTTTGATTGAGTTTCCGGAGGTTATTTATTGTGAAAATGGCACTCCGGCGGCGTAAAACTAACTGACACATTTTTTTTAAATCCACTCAAATTTACCTTTACGAATATCATTGGAACAAAATTCTAACTAACGATTTTTACGAGCAATAGTTGTGAATCCACAGAATTTTAAAATCGTTATTTAATAAAAAAATATTCTGCTTGGTGTAGAACTGAAATCCAACTACATTGCCCATGGAGAAACAAATGTTTGTTTACCTAAAACAAGTTCAAAAATGTTCTATGAACGGACAGAATTCCTAATACCCTAAACAACTTTGATTTGGCTAGAATTATTGGCCTCCAAATAAGTACCAAATTGTAAATAATCTAAACAATTTTCATATTTAAGAAAATAATGTAGTAATGGAATTGTTTAAGCCTCTGTAATTAAATTATTTTGATACACAACTCAATGGAATTGCAGGAAAATAAACGTGCACGAAGGCGAAATGGCGAATTGCCGAATCCATCAGTGCTCATTAAACGTTAAAAAGTGTAACAATTTAGCCTAGAGTTTAACCACAGACTATAGAATTACTAGTCATTCTATAGTCTGTGGTTTAACTTTTCTTATTCCTGCTTATTTTACTGTAGAAAGGCGGCCTTGCAGTCGAGGGTTTATCGTAAATGACTGAAAGGCCAAGGTTTCAGGTTCGAATACCGTAGGAGTTTGTTTACTAGGCAATCAAGTTTATTTCTGACTATGATTGTCCGTCGTAAACAAAATATGACTGCAGTAAAGTGCGTATAAAAATATAAAATTATTTAGCTAAACTTAAAACACGTTTTTTTTTTATTTGAATAACATGTTAGTATATTGTTTTTATTGTAAAGGTTAAGAGAGAAGACCTTGTGGTCCATTTGATTAAGAGAAATCCTAACTAAGGGAAGACCGGGGGAATGGCGCCACCCGGGGTTATGCCGCCACCCAACTTATCTTAATAACAAACAGTAGTATGTGATTGTGACAGTGCCTGAACTCTAGCGGTTAGAACCAGAAACAGTGCCTTGTGTAATGGTGGCTCTGCTTCACGTCGTTTGTTTGTTATAGTGAAAAGTGTAGTTTTATACCCGTTGCTTGTTATTTTCAACCTTTAAATAAGTTGAGGTATGTACCTTTTAACGTTATATAACATATTATTAGTATTAATATACATAAACTACAGTTATTCTTCTACATTTTTATGGCAAGCGTTGCTCTCATTTAGATTTTCTTTTGCCTTCGGTTGATCGTTTCCACCATGTTGTCCACTCGGGGTTATGCCGCCACCCTTACCTGGGGAAATGCCGCCATGGCGGCATTTCCCCGGTTAGCCGTCATTTCTAATTCCGTTTTTTGGGCGTGTATTCCAGATGCCTAGATCACGAAAAACAGTCACTGAGAAAGCGAAATGGACAGGAGAAGATTTGAAGGCAGCCATGGCGCAAATTTCTGATGGAAAGTCAGTCAATAGTGTGGCTATACAGTTTAATATTCCACGATCTACTCTCCGTGACCGTCTGAAAATTAACAAATTTTCTAACTCTGAAATGGGAAGACCACCTGTTTTTAACAAAGAGCAGGAAAGCAATTTGGCTAACAGAGTTATCACACTATCCAATCTCTTTTATGGTATCACGATTACAGATTTGAGACGCCTTGCATTTGACGTAGCAGAAGAACTGAAAATAAAGCACAACTTTAGTCGTGAAACTGGAATGGCTGGTGAAGATTGGGTATCTGGATTCCGCCGAAGAAATCCTCAAATTTCTTTACGCAAACCTTCGGCAACAAGTATAAGCAGGGTGGTTGGCTTTAATAAAGAAGAAGTTGATCTCTTTTTTAGTAATCTCCAAACACTGATGGACAAACATAAGTTTAAGCCTACACGTATTTTTAATATGGATGAGACTGGGATCTCCAGTGTCCAAAAACCAGTTCATATTCTCACCCCTAAAGGTAAACACCAAGTTGGAGGTGTAACCAGTTGGGAGAGAGGGCGCAATATAACAGTAGTGTGCTGTATGAGCGCGTCAGGGTCATATGTCCCACCGATATTTATTTATCCAAGAAAAAGATTGTCGCCACAGCTTGAGAGAGGTGGGCCAGCTGGTTCATTTTACACATGTTCCCATAATGGCTGGACTAATGCAGATATTTTCCTTGACTGGCTGAAACATTTTGCGAAGGTGGTAAAGCCCTCTACAGACGATCCAGTTCTCCTTATCCTCGATAACCATGGCAGCCATTTGTCTATGCCAAGCTACGAGTTCTGTCGACAAAACCACATCCACATGCTTTCGATACCACCACACACATCACATAGAATTCAACCACTAGATGTATCATTCTTTGGGCCACTTAAGAAATCCTTTAATAGGGAGTGTGACAAATTTATGAGGTCAAACGCTTACAGAAAGATTACCCCTTATGATGTAGCCTCAATTTTCAACGAGGCATATATTGCTATTGCGACTATTGAAAAAGGAGTATCTGGATTCCGCAGCACTGGAATTTATCCGACAAATAAGGACATTTTTAAAGAAGAAGATTTTTTTTCGTTTCAAGCTCAGCAACCAATGATTACCGACGATCAAGAAAATGCAGATTCAGAGTTGCCAGACCAAGTCAGTGCTGACAGTGAGTTTCCACTCCAAGCAGAAGATAGGTCAATCAATAGAGAAAACATTCAACCAAATTCAACTGAAGAAGTGGCCATTAACAGCGAAGATGGATTACTTGGAGTCCCTGGTCCGTCAGGAACATCTAAAACCCCAAAATCAACTAAAGCTGTCAGTTTATTTTCTAAAGCGTTGGAGAAGCTTTCTCCGATTCCAAAATATGTGGCTGTTAAGGTCGAAAACAATTCAAAGAGAAAAAGTCATTCTTCACAACTGACAGGAACTCCGATGAAGGCAGAGTTAGAACAAACAGCAGCTAAAAGAGAAGAGAGAATATCAAAAAAGAAGCAATCCCATCTAAACGCTGCGTCAAAACTTTTGGGTTTACCTACAGCCAAAAGATCTAAAACGATTAAGAAAAAAGAAATAGTGAACCCAAAAATAAATATAAAAAAAGGCATATCTAACAAGAATGGGCTTAGGCCTACAAAGAAACTCTGCAAACGTAACCTAAGTTTTGAGAGTTCTTCGTCTTCGGATGACGACATCGACTTCAAAAATATTTGTGATGACAACGAGGATGATGATGCGTTTGACATATGTTCGAAAGAAGTTGAAATGTGTATTATTTGTGAGGAGTATGGATTTGATGAACTTTGGTTTAGGTGCATAATATGTGGGAAATGGGCACACTCAGAATGTAGTGGAGCAGATTCTGCAGAAAAGTATATTTGTGATTTTTGTGAAATAGGCCTAGAATAGATTGTTTGTAAATATGTATGTAGGCCTATATTATGTAATATGTATATGTATGTTGTAATATTTATAGCTGATTTTTCTTTGAATACAGTAAGTTTCACTTGAATGCAGAGACTGGTTTATTTTAAATATTTCCGACCTAATCTAGTTTATTTAAGGGTGGCGTCATTACCCCGAGATGGTGGCGGTATTACCCCAGTAGCCGGGGTAATCCCGCCACTATACAGAGATTTTACAAAAAAATATATAAACATGTTTACTTTTATGTTACAATAACAGTTTAGTTTATATAGATACTTAAGTAGGTGATTAAGCTAAGTTAATTTTATTACGCAAAAATACAAACTTTTAGAAGGTGTAAAAAATCAAACTTCCTTAAGGTGACGCCATTCCCCCGGTCTACCCTACCCTCTAAAATAGCAAATACATATATCGAAATTATGATTATTTGGTGGTTTCATTATGTCAAACCGACACCACATTGACTATTTTTATACGCACTTTACTGCAGTAATATTTTGTTTACGACGGACAATCATAGTCAGAAATAAACTTGATTGCCTAGTAAACAAACTCCTACGGAATTCGAACCTGAAACCTTGGCCTTTCAGTCATTTACGATAAACCCTCGACTGCAAGGCCGCCTTTCTACAGTAAAATAAGCAGGAATAAGAAGAGAATGTGAACAAAAATCTCCCATATTAATCAGATTTAGTCATAATATAAACAGCAATTTGAGTATTTTTATATTACGTAAATAAATTATATTTTTCTTTAATGTCTACATCGCATAATCTATAAATATAACTTAAATGCATTTTCTTTATATAACCATGGCTTTATTGTCCTCCATGTTTAAAATTTCCACCACGACTCTTTTGTACTTCTTGTCCGCCTTGACTTTTGTGTACTCCGTGTCCACTATGACTTTCTTGTACTTTATGTGCGCCTTGGCTTTCTTGTACCTTGGCGCTATGTTGAGAATGTCCTTCTTGTCCACCTTGTTTGAGTGCAGGAGCAGCATATGCGATGGTTAAGACGAGCAGGACAACAATCTGTAAGAAATCCGAAGCGATGTTAAAATACTTGTCCTAAATGTGTTTAAGGAGATTAAATAGATTTTGAAATTATTTAGTTGCATATGTAATTTAAATTCTAAAACATAGAAGTCTTTGTATAAATAAAGTTATATATACAAATCAATAGATTTCGTGATTGTATTTTCCGAACCCCAAAATAGTAGTTTGGGGAATAATGTCAGCTATCGGTTCTTGTTGTGTTCTACAAATAAGAAAGTATTCGATAAAATATGTTGTGGCAAGTTTGTGTTATAACCTGAGGCACATTTTACTTTTTTATTATTATTATTAATAGAATTGTGATGTGATCGCTGTTAAGTATGTAAATATCTACCATGAGTATAATATTCATCCGTATATAAACAGTTATAGAGATTAATACTAACATTTAAATGAAGAATATAATATGAATCAAGATGTCTTCTCATGAAATGGTAAACAATATTGGTGAAGTGACTAAAAACTATATTAGAAAGCGATGACGTTTAAAAACTTAGAAAAACATCCATTCTAGCCCTAACTATTTACTTGAATTTACTCATAGACTCTACATTCAAGTGTTATATTTTTTAGATGTATTTTTGCAAAATTGCAATTATTGAATAGTTGATAACACACATTTTACTTTCTCACTATACTATAGTATAGAGAAAGTGTAGTGATCGCAAAAAAAATCGATGTTGAGATTTTTGTGGAAATATCCGTTTTGGGACCCCCTGAGTCCAAAAAGTGGTTTTTACAAAATGTCTGTCTGTATGTCTATATGTATACAATGCTAGAGCGAAAACTATTCGATCGATTTCGAACAAACTTGCACCAAACATGTCAATTAGGCCTATATAGATGCACGAAAAAGGGTTTTGAAAACTTTGGAAAAACAACCCCTTTCATGGCAAAAAACCCCCAAAATCGGTTATTATTTTTTTATTAAAAAACGGCTATAACGATTTCGATGAAATTTGGCTTATTTGTAGGTCTTAATGTACCCTACCATATGCAGAAAACCGAATCTTTCAAAAAAAAATCGTTTAACTAATAATAATAATAACTAACTTCTTGGGGGTTTTAGGCCAAAAAAAAATTGTTTTTCAAAAATTTTCAAAACCTTTTTTCGTGACTCTATACACGCCTAATTGACATGTTTGGTGCAAATTTGTTCGAAATCGATCTAATAGTTTTCTCTTTAGGTAATAATAATAATAATATTTATTAGTTACTCTCCTACTTTAATACAATTATGAAGTTACAGTTTGGGCTACATATGGGGGTTGGCGTGCGAAGCTCGCAATGCACTACGTTTAGAAAATACTCCCAATACGGGAGTTGGCGTGTGAAGCACGCAATGTATTACGTGTTGAAAACACTTCCAATACGGAGGTTGGCAATGCACTCTGTATTGAAAATATTCCCGAAGCACGCAATGCATTGTCTGATAATAATTTAAATAAGTTTGTGAGAAAGTATGTGCTAGTCTGGTACCGTTTATTAAGAACGTAACGATCAAATGATTATTTATTACATGTATTAAGTATATTAAACGCAAATTGTTCTGAAACTTACCAACAAAGACTTCATCATATTGAAGAGAAAGAAGATAACACACGATTGTTAAGATAGCGGAAGAGAAGAAGTACAGTGTTGGTCAAGATTCTAATCGAGTTTATATAGGGAAATGTAAATGCTATTTAATGGGGAAATCTGTCTCACTGTAACATCAAGCGACACGAGTAAAAGTTTTGTTTCTCGTCCTACTAATTAGAAAGATCATTTAGTACTTCATTAACCTTGGCATTGACGTCTCATATAAACGTATTTACTGTCACGTAAATTGAAACAACATAACCTCAGAAAAGGCAATTTTTGTAATTCCATAAAAAAAGAAATAAAGGGAAGGAATAGTTTTTATTATTAGGATTACGAAACTACCAAGATTTTTATAGTTTCGCTGTGTCCATAGACGAAGTAAGGGTCGCAAATTTGTGATGACATTATTTATCAGGACGCGATTTTTGACCAGAAATTGAGCAGTAAGTGTCAATTTTATCTAGGCATATTTTTTGATTATGTTTTAACTTGTAATGTACTCAATCGTTAGTTTGAAGAGTAAGCTGATCATGTATACCAGAATATTTTATTTGTTAAAATCAGTATATAAACTTAAATTTTTGAAATCAATTTATTTCGCTTTAATAAATTCCAAATTGGAAAATGGGATTGCAGTTTGAAGAAGGTACTACACTACTTTAAAGCCGGTTATTAAATTTCAAAAACATTTTATCCGCATCATGTTAAACAAAAACCTGAATGGTACTCAATGCCAGAGCATATTAATAATTATACAAATAAAACTGTCTAGATTTGGTAAATCCATTACGGAAATGTAGACTGACCAGATATACATTGGTTTTTCTATTAATAAAATAAATTAAGATATAAAATGTTTGATTTGTGTATTGTATTAATGTGTGATTTTGAAAAAAAGGACAAATTTTAAATATGTATAGACTATTTACAACTTAATTTCGATTTCCATTCTTTGTTTGATTTAAATTTTTTTAAGCTAATAATGCAAATGTTTATGTATATAACTTCTATTCAGTTTCCTTTGTTTGTCAATTTGTTAAGTTGATAATGTGTGTGTCTGTAAAGTGTCTGAGTTTATGTTATTTCAAAGTTAAAGTTAAGAGTGTGGAAGTAGAAAATTTCATCATCTAAGAAAGTAAAACAAAGGACTTATGGGGATAAGTTTTCAATCTTTTGTAGGCCTTCCTTAGAAGATTCCGAAAACTATATATATTAATTTGCGGTTTTATTAATTAAGGAAAACGCACTATAGGCCTAAAACTCGTTAACAGTTCTTGGAACAAGGCTAGGCGAGGGCAATTACCTGAAGGAAGCATCAAGAAAGAGGAAGTGGGTGACAGAGGTAATCGAAGAGAGGAAAGTTTCATAAATATTATATAAGCTCATCAGATGACAGCTAGATAAACTCTACCGTCTACATGGTAAGGGAAAAGCATGGCCTTTATCGTTGATTATTGAGGTTGCAAAAATTAAATGGCATTTGTGGCGGTTGCCTTTGTAGGTTTGATGGTCACAAGATAAATTAATTTAGGCGATTAAAGAGAAGTTTTGCAAACGAAATTAATAAGAACGTTAAATAAAGTGGATCGAAGGTTTATTTTGTACATAAAGTCTGTCTGTAAAGATTCTTTAGACGGTAGCCTTAGTTGAAACTTTAAATGATTGTGGTTTTGTCGTTCATTATACAACCCCAAGAAAGATTTTAAATAATCTCCGAATCATAATTGAGATTTATTAAAACGTCAGTCTTTATTTTCATTGCTATTTTTTTTAATACTGATATGTTTCATCTCTGGTAGTCAGAAGAAATGGTAGTCAGCAAGTAAGTTGATGCAACGGCAGGCCTATATATATTTTACCATTTTAAAGCTCATAGGATTATTATCATGAAGGTTTAAAACCAACAGCATAAAATTAGGCTTAGATCAGATGATGACATCTACCTGATTAACGAAAATTAAGAATAGGCCTACCTATGCAATTATCTCAACACTTTTAAAAGTAAAATTACATGGATATCTAGCATCCGCTTTAAGAATATGGCTATGCTTGGAACGTATGCTAGACATCTACCTGATCAATAATAATTTTTCAAATAAGCTTAAAACAATAATAAACGATAAATACTAGCATTATTGTAAAAAAAGCGTTGGGCGCTCGATGTACGAGAAATATGGACAAAGCGCCCCTCGCTTTTTTTACAATAATGCTAGTATTTATCGTTTATTATTGTTTTAAGCTTATTTGAAAAATTATTTTTAACTTTTTAGTTTGATATGCTCTAAAAGCGTGTTTTTTAGTTTTTTTAAACTATATTTATTTTTCACTTTTTAGTTCGATGTATTATAAAAGCGTGTTTTTTAGTTTTTTTAAACTATATTTATTTTTTAATTTTTAGTTCAATTAATTATTGAAAAAAAAAAGTTTGGCCGTGGACGGGATTAGAACCCACAATCGGTGAGTCTGGGGATTGACGTCAGCGACGACCCGCGCCTTAGACCGCTCGGCCAACGAACGAACTTGCGTAAGAGAGATATACTAACAGTAATAAGCCACTGGCTTTTAGTCCAAAGGAGAGTTACTTACAAACAAACATACAAACATACAAACATACAAGTGAAGCTAATAAAAGCGTGTTAAAAAATAGGATTATGCTTATAACTGAATACTGTACAATAATGTGGATATCCTAGCATTTGCTTTAAGAACAAGGTTATGCTTGGAGTGGAGGATATAATAATTTTATTACCTAATCAATAAAAAAGCAAGATTATGTTAAGTACAAGTTTATCTAGCATTTGCTTTAAGAATAAGGTTATGCTTGGAGTGGATGATATAATAATGTTATTACCTGATCAATAAAAAATATTTTATGATTATAACTAAATACTATTAAGTAAAAGCATAAGGTTATCCTAGCAACTGCTTTTAAGAATAAGGTTATGTTTGGAGCAAGTCGGGCCGGTGCAACGGTAAATGACTCATAACAGGAACGCAGGGAGAGAAAACATATGCTATCCTTGATTCAATGTTTTTCCAACTAAGCGGAGGTTCTATAATAAAATATGTTTACAGTAGCAAAGAGTTTTGTCATTGCTGATTAATTCTATATATTATACAGAAATCTTAAGTTAATAACTTGTTGGTGTAAATAAATTATATACTTTTGTTTACAGCTCATTAAGTTAATTGATGTTTTTCCTTACCGTCATTACTTACCTTTACAAACACGAATAGCATTGATTCAGTGTTATTATAAATGTGAACTTAGTTATCTGTGTATTAGTAAAGGTTTATGTAACAGGCCGTGTATCGTGTGGCGTATAAAAAGTTTGTTGAAGCCACAGTGTCAGTTGAAGGCATAAAGAGGCTAGAAACGTATTTAATGCTTCAACCATTACAAATTGATTTTGCTGAAGCCTGAAATGAAAAAAATTCTAATAATACTGAATTCGTATAGTTTAGCGTCATGACAATTTTATAAATCCTTTATATTAGTCGGACAACAAAATGGTGAATCCTTACAAGGCAACTGAAAATGTTACCGTTGAGGACTTTCACACTAAAACTCTTGTCCTACTGCGCATGTCCTACCCCGATACAAGTGCCTCTGGCATAATCAATCGACATTTCGGAGACAATATCGAAGTAGACAATAATGTTTGCATTTACTTCGCAGATGGGGTCGGTGAGCGAGCAGTTGGTGGAGCACTATATAGTATCAATATAAATTTACATTTTATAGCCGTGAAATTGGTGAAATGGTGAAGCTCGGCGTCACATTTTGTAGACTGATGAAGAGAATAGCAGAATGCCTAAGTTTTTTTTAAATTAAATTCCAAATAATTTGGTTTTTTATGTTAAAGAAAAACTAATAAACCATAGTAATATTTTCACTTACTTTCGAAAGACCTTGTATTTAATTTCCCTTTAGTATTTGCCCATTGAAAATTCGCCGGAGGTATTTTTCTCTCTCGACGTATTAAAAAACAATTAAGAGGAGCTGTAGCTTATCAGATCACCATGCTAGAGAGTATTGTACGCATAGGAACCATCACAAACTAGGCCTACTGACTTCAATTTTTAAGTACTTATCCTTATATATAATTCTGTAAGCGAAATTTTTAGATTCAAAATTGTGGGAATTAGGTAAATCGGAGGATGATGGAAGAGGTATCAAATTAAAGGTATCGATTCAAGGAACGAGGGAAAAATAAAAGTTTTTTCTAAAATTTAAAACTAAGGGGTTTTTGAGGTAACTGAAAAACGAAAAATGCCCATAAGAAATGCATGAGAATTTAAAAAC
>JAGFPH010001015.1:0-19006 GCA_018207615.1 Philaenus spumarius | reverse complement strand
AAATAAACTGTGTAGTCATTTTGAAAACTTTATTTATTAGAACAACAAAGTATTATAGCAAAACATCTTTGAAAACAATATTTTTTGTTTAATATCCACAGTTGTCCTTTTCCTATTCACTGGTCTTTTTGATTACTACTTTTACATCTTGAGGTGTTTTACTCGGCTAAAGGCCACATATATCTGGCCGTGTGTGCTAAGTAAATGCCGATTTTGTCAAAGGTTTGACTCTGAGCTTTATTAAGCGTTACAGCAAATGATATCCGTATTGGAAATTGTACTCTTGTCATATGGAAAGGCATGGTTGGGTCTGTTGAAATGATTTTTATCCTTGGTAAGAAAATTACAGTACCTTTTCCAAACCCTGTTATTACTTAGACATTAGTTATACATTTCCAACACTAACATTCGCACTCCATTTACTAAACTGGTACCCATATTCATGTTTCTTATAAGCATAACAAATTGTACCACATTTTAACTTAAGTCTATAAGGTGGCATTCCTGTAGGAGTTATAGAATTTATATACTCAAATGGGATGTTTAATTTCTCGCTTGGATTGTCTGATACCACTTCATCCACACTGCAATACTCTTTGAAATCACCTTCAATTAAATTTAAAACATCTTCGTTAATTCTATCGCAGTTTTCATTCAAAGGACAGGCTATTACATGATTGCAATTTTGTCTAGCAATCTCCTCATTTATTGAGTTGCCAAAGACATGCTTGATCAGTAAATCCTCTGAAATTATATAATTTCAGGAATGTTAATTGAATCTGATCCTCTGTCACTTATTAACGTTCCATTGACTATTTAAAGAAGCCAATTAGAAAATAATTTTTCGCCATCATTTGCGCGCATATTTTTTCCAAATGGATGAGTGTAATGTATTTCCAAACTCTGCATCTTTGAATGCAAGATTCAATTATTTTTATTCTACCAGACAACGGTACCACAGGCAAAACCTGCCTAAAATCACCCCAAAAAAGGACTACTATACCAACCATGTGCATTTGTCCATATACTGGGTCCAAACAATTCATTACATCTTTTAGGAGATGGTTTATACAATCAAAAGCTGCAGTAGGCACCATAGACGACTCGTCTATTTTAATAATTATAGAAGCTTCTCTGAGAATAGTAGCTTTGTTGAAATTAGCCTTGATTGATGAGACCTATGAGGGTAGCATGGGTACAGGAAGGCCAAGTAAACGGTGTAGTGTAGTGCCTCCGTCTAAAAGCAATGCTGCTATCCCAGTCGAAGCACCTGCTAAGGTAATTTGGCCTCGACCTCGGATTATTTTCAAAATACATGAGCATATGAAAGTCTTTCCAAATCCCCCAGCAGCTTCTAAAAAGAATAGTTTCTCTTCCGTATCCCCAGATATTGCATTTAAGATTCGATCCACGGCTATCTTTTGTTCAAAATTAAGCTTATGGTACATCTATATGCAAAAAGCAGCTTGTTCCTGTAGATTGTATGTGGGGTTTTCAATCGCGACTTCAGGTGGAACTGGTAGGCCGAGAGTAGCACAGTTGAATCCGTTTTCTCTCAGAATATTCTGGATTTGTTGTAATGATGCCATTTCTGCTTCATGAGGATCAATGTCATTCATATCTTCGGTTAGTTTCTCTTTGAAGGTAGTCCGTTATGTTAAAGGTGACGTTGGTTCACAGAAACAGCAAATGAATGCAAATAATTGCCTGAGCTGATGTGGCATTTGTATATTCTTTAATTCCTCCAAGCAACGCAACGGTGCCATTCTTGATAGTTTTGAAGGAGCCCACGTGATAAAACTGCCTCTTTAAAAGTATCATATGTTGTACCATTGTAGTGCTGTAAATCCTCAAACGATGTAGCACCCTTAACATGAAGTAACAATATGCGTAAATAAAACCTATTTGATTCATTAGGTGCCACATTATACATCCTTCCTATAACTTTACCACCCTCTCTCTGTCGAGGCATTCAAGCATTACCCGCAAACCGATAATGTTGCGAAATTTCATTGTATAAATACTGGCGGGCAGTTGATTCGCGGTTGTTTAAATCAAACCATGCTGTGAGAGTTGTATGCTTTTCTTCAGATGAATTGAGCGCAGCCTGTTCATTTCGTTGTTGGAAATGGAGGCGCCAAATGCTCTCATGAGAACTTACATATCGCATATTTGAAAAACTTTTAGTTCTATCGTAGACTATTGCATTGTTAGGTTGATTAACATTACTTACAAATTATATGCATGCAGAATCATAACCTTTATGTACATGGTACTTAAATAAATACTTTACAGAACGAACTGTGGAAAAAATTTCTACATTAATGTGCGTATTATACTTAAGTTAACATATAATTGTTATAAGGGACAACATCTCTATTATCAACTTGGTGGATACCGCCTTTTCTTGCAACTATTCCATTATTTTTTCGGCGGTAGTTGGGGTATCCATTGTTATTTTCTATAGTTTCATCTAGAAACTCTTTTTTGTATTTCTTAGTGCAACAATTTTTTTTCATGAAAGGAGATTTTTTATTATTGCGTTGACCACATGGTCCGTGTATCATATTCTTTACGACAATATTATGAAGTGTAGGGTAGGAAATTCTTGTGGATTTGGTAGTTCGGCACAGACGCATTGGTCAATTTGAGCTGGTTCTCTGAACTATGATCCTTCATCAAGAATCAATAGTATATGGCAATGTGGCAGGATTGTTTGTTTTGTTTCGTCAGTGTTTAATTCAGGGTTGATTTGTGTTCCACAGGTTCTAAATTGAATAACTTTAGAAATATTTAATCGAGTAAAAGTTCAATAAAATTTGAAACACATATAGAAAACATACCTATAATAATAATATTAAAAAATCAGATTGTTACAACAAATTTTAATACATTTACTGATTAGGCCTATAAAAATTACTTTCCGATATCTTTATTTGGTGAAAAATTGTAATTTAAAAATATTTAACAGATTTTAATAAAATTTGAACCACATATAGAAAACATATCTATAATAATAATATAAAAAATCATATTGTTACAACAAATTTTAATACCTTTATTAATTAGGCCTATAAAAAATAACTTTCCGATATCTTTATTCGGTGAAAAATTGTTTGTTCATGTCTTCAGTAAAAATTAAATAACTTTAATAATATTTAACAGATTTTAATAAAATTTGAACCACATATAGAAAACATATCTTTTATAATAATATAAAAAATCAGATTGTTACAACAAATTTTAATACCTTTACTGATTAGGCCTATAAAAAAAACTTTCCGATATCTTTATTCGGTGAAAAATTGTTTGCTCATGTCTTCAGTAAACTTAAAAATATAATAACTTTAATAATATTTAACCGATTTTAATAAAATTTGAACCACACATAGAAAACATATCTTTAATAATAATATAAAAAAATCAGATTGTTTCAACAAATTTTAATACCTTTACTGATTAGGCCTATAAAAAATAACTTTCCGATATCTTTATTTGGTGAAAAATTGTTTGTTCATGTCTTCAGTAAAAATTGAATAACTTTAATAATATTTAACAGATTATAATAAAATTTGAACCACATATAGAAAACACATCTATAATAATAATATAAAAAAATCAGATTGTTGCAACAAATTTTAATACCTTTACTGATTAGGCCTATACAAATTAGTAGGCCTTTTTCAAATTCGTCAAATGGTGAACAATATTTTTTTTTTTATTTTGTATTATTTGACTTTTATTTGAATTATGTATTTTGTTGTGAATGTAATAAGTTATAGAGAATTTTATTGTGAATCCAAATTATTTTAAATATTTAAAAAATCGAATATAAATAAAATGTAAATTTTTAAAATGTATTGTAAATTTTGTTTGCAAAGTATATACGTTTTCGATACTAAAAATTTTATCACAATAATTTATAAATAAAGCATTTAAAATGTATCGTATCTTGATGATTTTTTCACGGAATGTGTGTAATAATATACTCTGTTAATTAATACACCACGCCACTTCAGTGTGTAACCCGTCTTCCCGTCTTACTTGCCAATTTGCATTACGTCTGTCCGCTACATTTCTGAACACTCTCCCACGTCTTGCTGGTCTTCCCCCAGTTGATAACATGATAGAATTTATGCAAAATATTAAGAAAATTATAATTAATGCATGAAAAGTTAACGGAACAGCCATACAACCTTAAAAAAATCACACTTATAAGGTTTCTCTTCTATGTGTGTGTCAACGTTTATCTTTTATAGGTTAATAAGTAGCACATTTTATTTAACAATATAATTTACATTAACTGTCATATTATTTTACAGAACAGCTGTTTTATTGTTTTAATTTATTTATTTAATACCAAATGTTTTAATGTAAACTACAGAACAGCTGTTTTATGTTTTTAATGTATTTATTTAATACCAAATGTTTTAATCTAAACAAAACAGATGTTTTTAAATTCTCATGCATTTCTTATGGGCATTTTTCGTTTTTCAGGGACCCCAAAAACCCCTTAGTTTTAAATTTTAGAAAAAACTTTTATTTTTCCCTCGTTCCTTGAATCGATACCTTTAATTTGATACCTCTCCCATCATCCTCCGATTTACCTAATTCCCACAATTTTGAATCTAAAAATTTCGCTTACAGAATTATATATAAGGATAATTGCATTCTTGGAAGCTAAATAACATCATGTTTGGATTTAATCGCTTATTTTTCTTGATTATATATGATTGTTAGGTTAAACTTCATGCCAAGTTTGAACTCAATTAGTCAAACCATTCTCTAGATATTATTTTGAATTATTTTGTAAAAAAAAAACGAAATTATTAAAAGTCCGATTCAGTTAAAAGTGCACAAAACTTGGACAAAATATTTCATTCAGATGACAATATTTCAAACAGATTTCAAAAACATGTTTACAATGAGTCATCATCAAAGATAGTTTGGCTTTGTTGGCATTATTGTAAAATGTGTAGGGCCTAAATCAAAAGCCTGGTTGTTAGACAGACGTCCCTAAAGCGTTTTAGTTCTAAGATGTTTTATGTTGATTTATATTAATTAGTTAGGAGTGGGGCTTGTTATAAGATCTTGCTGGGGGAACAATGCATTATATAAAGCATGATCAACTCAAGATGACCACAATTGGGATTTCGTAAAATATCAGTTTCTCGAAAAACTATTGGTAACCTTCCGTGAATTTATATGTACATTCAAATTACGGTGTCACAGTACAGTATTTTAAAAAGTCGCAATTTTTCTTACATGGCAGCTATCTTTAATCTTATCTTCTAAAGCGAGAGATAATTGTTTGTCTGCTAAATGGATCTGGAATCTCCGTCTAAGGATTTTTGATTTTTTGATTTTATATTAGGCTTTTGGCCACGAGAAATCGATTGGAAATGGTCACCAGTCTGGGAAAATTCGTTTTCTACGTCTTTTTATTAAATTAAAAAGTGAAATTTGTCCATTTTAAACAATACAAAGCACAGCTGATGCAAATGTTTTCAATGCCATTACAATAATCATCTGCTTTCTTTTAAACTGTATATTTTATTAGAGGTAAGCCCTGGGTAAGCCTAATGTTGTATCTATTTATAGTTACCATGGCAACGAATACATAATAAACATACCCTTTATTTAGTTGTTTAATGTTATAGGCCTAACCTAAACGATGTTCACGGAAATTTGCAATAATAGTAGTTATTGACGTGAGTGAACTAGGCCCTAGGAATAAATCGATATTGAAATAATACTTTAATTTAGGCCTAACTTATTTCTGAGGCATAGCGTTGAGATTGTGGTTAATCCTTTAAACTGTATTTTTATTACAGGTAAGCCTAATGTTGTATATACCCTTTATTTAGTTGTTTAATGTTATAGGCCTAACCTCAAAACTCAATAATCCAATATTTATTATTGAAATCATAGCCCTGCTTATAATCGAGCTTTAGCTCGGTCTCCAGGTACTTTTTTTAATGTAAATACTGTATGTTTATTGCATTTTTTTGGCAGAACATATTATTATTTTACACTTTTGTTCTTTTGTATTTTTCTCTAAGCGCAGCCGTTACGGAGATGCGGGCTGTCATATTGTGTAAAAACAATATCAATAATTTTTAAAGGAAACTAACGTAATGTATTGCGTAACATCTGTAATGTAATGTAATCAATCAGCTGTTATTTTGCATTCTTGGAAAACTGCTTTAATTTAACACTGCATGTGTAACATTTCTGTTCCGTCATCATTCAGAAGAGATTTAAAGTATTTCAATATATTACGTTTTAATTTCAACTAAACATAATTGATATAGCGGGCATACTTGTTCTTACACATGACAGCCCGTAGCTCCATAACGACTGCGTTTAGAGAAAAATACCAAATAACAAAAGTTTCATAAAATAATATGTTCTATAAAAAAATGCAATAAAAATGGTATTTAAAAAAATAAACATGGCGGCCATATTGGAAAAATGACAGACTCTTCCCTGCAACATTGTCGCTCTGATAATCGTGTACGCATCTAGTTTGATTCTGAGCCATGTCGAACGAGCCCTTTATCTACCTCTTCTAGTAAAGAAAGAGCTAACAAAAAGCCACCACGCTTGTGGATTCGTGGAATATTCAAGGACTGAAATAAGCAGGGGCACGATCTTCTTGACACAATGAGCGGAGCTTGGAGGACAGAATGGGGTTCCGAAATTTTGTTCGGATGTGTCCAGTCGACCTCAAAAATCTTCTGGTAATGGTTGGACCACACATTTCGAAAAAGGAGACGAATGTTAGGGGGCCAGTTTCTGTCCCCCCCCCCCCCAATCTTTGTATTTATCCAAAGAAACATCCCACAAATATCAGCGCATTTGTAAATCTTCTATTAATTATATCGTAGAATCAGTTGTCCACATGTAATAGAAACTTGTTGATGGCGTAAATGTAGGTGAATCCATATACCCAATTTGTCTCTTTTTTATTGTTTTTGGTGTTGTTATAGCTTATTTTTCTCATAAAGATTACAAAGTGGACATTTTCAGTATTTTCTATATTAGCAGCAAAGCGGGTGCACCGATGGAGGCCAGGTCAAGTCCCCTTGCACGCATGGTGTTCCACCGGTGCTCCCGCTTTGGTACCACCATAGGCTAAAACTAAGGTCACATACAACATTACAACTCTATTGGTCGACTCCTATTTATAGACAACTCCAGGTTGAAAACCAGTTGAAAAAATGTGTATAAATAGAAATTTGTATGTATTGTGTTTGTAATCGCAACGAATTCTGTATTTAATATAAATATTTTTTGTAATGGGTCCCCTTAAGCAGGCATATTTAGCCTTTTTCTCTAGGCTAAGTATTTTCTTTTTTTAAAGAGTTTGTTATTTCCTATGTATGTTTTCTTTTTTATTAAGTTCTTTTGTAGTTATTTTATAACTCTTGCTATTCTAAGTTAGCTATTATTTGTCATATTTAAAAGATAACTAGAAAAGGAGGAAAATCCAATTGTAATCATTTTTTAAAAGAAATAAATAAAAATATTTTTTAAACCAGAAGCACTCATATCAGAGATTTTCATCTTCATTCTTGCACTCAAAGCTCCACCACAATTTTAATTTCACTCGATCAAAAAAGAATCTTTCAGGGAAACAACAATGTTAAATATCAAGAGCTCCTTTCACTCGTAGGATCCACACTTGCTCGATTGTCATACTCTTAGGAGCGCGTAAATGCATGAAGGCTGCCATCTTCAGGGCTCTATAACAAGGGCTAAACCGTTTCTTTGATCTCGGCACTGTGCCACCAGTTTCACTCTGACGTCACAATGCTGACACGCATTAGCTGGTAGTATAAGAGTAATGTGCACGCAGTCGTTTACTCGCTGTTGTAACTCGATGGAAAGGGTTCAGTAAAATAAAATTTTGATATTCTTAATCTACATAAAGTACGAATTCTAACAGTATAAAAAACTTGTATTTTAACAGGTATTTCGAATTTTAATAATTGAAAATATTTGAGAGTTATCACAGACTGACATGGAAAAGTTACTAAGCGAGGAAATTTTTTATTTTTGGGTTATTAACAAACTTCCAGCGGGAAAATTGTAGCCAATGAATTGATCTAAACTATCCAATTAACCGATTTGTGATAAAATGATTACATCATTATGAAATCGTTTGTTAAATGAGCGCGAGGAGGTGCGGCGCCGAAACTGCCGAAGTACAGTTGTTTGATACGGTAATAACGTTTATGTACATATTGTTATTTTAAGGTAATATAGTAAATCACTTATCCCGAGGTAATTATGCCAGCTAGAAAAACAGTAAGCATTTTATTTTAACATAAACTAATTATAATTTATAATTAAAATTTGATATTGTTGAAGTGGACACAAAAAATTAAGTTGGAGGTTATCGTTTAAAAAATAATATCATTATTACGTACATTCAAAGAAATAAAATTAGAGATCAATGATGGAAAAAGAAACTCGTAATTTTTTTGGAAAAAGAAAATCGTTGGAGCGAACGGTCATAGGATCGTGTAGAACCGGCTTTAGTAACACAATTCTTGAAGTGGTCTATGTATAGTCTACTAAAAAAAGTTCAACATATTATTTTAGAGCTATAAAACTTTACATTACTTGTTTTCCAGTATTTCCAGTAAACTGTTTGGTCCCGGTGTTGTAGTTTTCTTTCTGAATTCCATTACCTACGTATAAGATATGTACTGCGTAAAAAATTGCAATGTAAAAGTTATTAGTTTTAAATAACTTAACAGTTGTTAATGTAACAAGCAACTCTGTGTTCTGCATAATTGTTTATGCTAGACATGTATTATAATAGCCTACTGTAAATTTTGTCTAATGTGCTTTAAATAAAATGTGTATTAAAATGATTTTTCTATTTGTAGACATTTATACATTTAATCTTATTATAATGAATTAATTACCTTAAACGGTTCATCCTGTGACTTCAAATGAATTTCTTTGTTAAAACATGTTTCTATGCCGTAACTTCATCATCAGATACTATCTTGTTTTTTGTTCACACTGAAGAACTCGTCACACATTAAAAATTTTTTAATCTCACATTTACACTAACACAAAAATGAATTAACACGATCATATCTAACAATGATATACACTCTGTCATGTCCAGAGAAGTACTTCCAGCGAAATTTATGTTTCCCTAACAGAGTTCAAATGAATTACACAAAGTTTACACTATGTACGGTACATTATTTCAGATAACACCATAATGTTTGAAAATAAAAAGAATTTTTAGTGTAGTAAGTTTTTTAGACATTAAGTCGACAAATAAATAAATTATAAATAGAAATTAGTCTGTCCTACTTACTCTAATTGACTTAAAAATTAATAAACCCTTATTTTTTCAATTAGGCCTAAAGTAGACAAAAATACTGGGATTGTGATTGAACTATATTCCTCCTAAAGATCTTTAACAGACCTTACTAGTAAATAGTTTTGAAAGTTTATTGTAGGTAGGAGCACCTCCTGGGACAGTGATTTACAAGTTATTTGTTATTGATTAAAATAGTTATGTATCAAACCAATGATTAAATTTATTAAGAATTTATAATTTGGATTTAGATAACAGCACTTCAGAACTGAAGTAAATTATTATAGATTCAAATTTAACTTAGGGGCAGCAACTTACAGTTACAAGAAACTGTAGTTGAGATGAAATTATCAGTAAATATAATATAGATTTATTATTTTGATTTGTTCCAATCTTTAACAGGGGGGCAGGACACAATATTTTATAAAAAAAGTGCCACCAAACTTAGTAAACATTGATAATTGTTTCTGCAGATTTCGTTTTTTTTAAAGAAAATGTTTGTTCATGTTGGCTTCTGCCTGGTGGTTTTAAAATGAACTATTCTTAAAAATAGTTGTTACTTAAACTTCTAGGAAGCACTGTTGAACTATATTGTTAACTCAATGGAAGTAACGAACTCCAGATCCATCCTGTAATGTGCTGTTACCTGGAAACTATTAATTAAACACCGTTTTGATTAATGACTGAAATTGTTTATGAATTTTAATCAAAAGTAGGTTATTTTGAACTGATAATTTCAAAATTAACAATAATAGGTATGGTACATACTTTGTTACAGTGAAAATGTCATTGGTGAAAAGAGGAATGTCCTCTCGCTGCACAACGAGCATTACAATATGTTCCCTGACCGGGTGAGCAGAGAAGAGTGCCTCGATTATCTTCTTCATTTCCTTGGCGTTCAAATTGGGAGTGTCACCTGGGCACCGAACTTTTGCATAACCATCTTATAGCATAGTCACCATAGGTCATAGTTAACGTCCTGCCTAAGTTCTTCTTACTTCTGCCATTTTGTCCCCTTGTGATTGCCTCCTTCAGGTCTTTCTTCGCTTGCTAAATTCTTGTTAATAATTTATCTGATCATAAATTGTTCTTGTTCTAGTCGCAGACACCTACTTCTAAGACCAGCGATATCAGATGTTCAATAAGCACTGTGTATTTAAAACACACTTGTCCTTAACTTTGATACAATAACACAAATAATTTAGTAAAACTTGATTACATTTCCCTGATGTACATTTTAGTAACCAAGTTATCATCATGGATCGGAGAATTTTAAATCTAAACTCTGGTAACTTGTTTACTGAAATGAACTTCAGAGAACTATGAATAATACACAATACATTTTTACCAGTTTATCTGTGTTGTTTTATTGTACCAAACTTATGGTTGTGGACTCGGTGTTTAACCCTTAATAGGGCGCGTTAAAAAATGTTACAAAATAGGGCGCGTGGAGTACAAAGTACCACATGATCTATTTGTACTTCTTATGACATATTTTTACTGTTTCTAGGCATTTTATTTGTTTCTAACATCTTAAAACCTGATGACATCATGTAATATGTTGCATTTTATAATTTTATTTCAGCCAAACTTTATAACAAAAAATACTTTTATATAAGAAATTAAATATTTTTTACAATGATACCTTACAATAATTAGTACGTGGTGTAAAATAAATAAACTATTTTTTTAAGTGTATTTATTACAAGAAAAACACTATGGACAAAAGTGTAAATTAAAAATATAGTAAATACATTGTAAGAAACATTTAGTGTCTCTAGTGATTGTTACTCACTTTAAGTCTTAATCATCATCAGAAGATGAAATTTCACCTTTTCTGCCTTCTGCACAATCTTGACATGTGAACTTTGTGTGCTCTGTGCAAATAAATAAATTACACCGGGGGCATCTTGTACGACTTCTTCTGTTTTTAGCACGCCCGCACAAGTAACATCTTCCAGCTGAGGGCTGAGGTTCGTCATCTTCCACTGGAGACAATGCTGCTCTGCCACTAACTTCTTTAATTCTTTATCTCAATAACAAAGGAAGTGTTGTCATGGATGATCGTCTTACCATGTGTTCCTTGCATAGGTCTCTACCTAAACTCTTAAGGAAAGTTCTTCTGTTACTTGCTTCTTCGTTTAGATTGCTTCATAAAATTATGAAGCTGTTAATTCCACTAATATTCATCAGTGAAAAAAAAATTGTCAGGGGCCATCTGTTGCTTTTCCTTGACACACTGTAGGCCGACTTCATCTGATCTACACACCACCCTTATACTTGTCGTAGCATGTGAGAAGGAATGGTTTCATTTTTTCACCAGTACTAGGGTCTATGGAATCCGAGTTGTGGAATGTAGATAGCGAAAGCACCACTTTATTACATTTCGGTACATACGATAGCAATGTGCAATCATTTTGATAAGAAAATAAACTGGAACATGGTTCCCTCCCGCTTCCATTTATGAAAATTGGGGGCACTTCACTCTTATTTTTCTTTAGCGTACTGACAACAGTTATTCGGTGATTGGACAAAAGTTCTTTTACCAATTATCAACTGTTTTCCTGTTCCTGATATCGGCGATATCATTCTGAAGGTTATATCCCGTGGGGTGTTCCTAGTTCTGTGCGGGCCTTCAGGTTGTTTTCCGGTATAGAATGTTCTAGCGTCACATAACGCAAATATTTTTATACCGTAACGGGCTGACTTGTTCGGGATGTATTGCCTGAATCCACACCTTCCACGAAATCCCTCCAACATTTCGTCGACGGTAACTTATTCACTGACTGAATAATACTGTTGACATCGATGAACGAAATCCTCAAATACCGATCATATAGGGGCCAATTTATCAACAGCTTTGTGCTGTCGCCTGGTTCTAATGTCATCGAACCATATTGCTCGTAATATGAACTTAAAACGTTTTATGGACATTGAAGAACGAAAGAATTCTATTCCGAGTTCATCATTCGCCCATAAATCTTCTGAACGAGTATGTGAGGCCGCAGAACGCCAGCAAGAAACAATAAACCCATGACTGCATGGATTTAAAATCTGTCAGTCTCTTTTGCATGTTTTTCTCGTGAATAATTTGCTTTATTTTTTTGAATCCAAATGTTAATATATTCTACAATCTGATCAATCAAAAAGTCAGGGGAAAATAGTTTCCAGGTTTCGTATGGTGGTTTTGCTAGCAAAGCTTTCACCTCTTGGTGTAGGAAGTCGTACACCTATTCTTTCTGATCGAATTATATTTTGTCTTCGAACTCTTCCACGTAAACTTGCATTGTTCATATGCACGTTCCACTCAGTTTTTTTCTCTTTTCCAAACATGACGTTTCGGTTTACTTGCTCGCCACCTCCCTTTTCTTCTGCTTCATCGTCTTCTTCCGCCGACTTTTTTGAGTCAGTATTATGCACACTCTGTTCCAGTTCATCTTCCGATTGATCAGAACCTTCACGTTCTATTGGCTCTTCACTGTAATTTATTCGTTCTTCGCAATCTGCAAATAATTGTTTACGCAGAAGATCTCTATCATTTAAATAGTTTCTCTTTTCTTTCTGTATTTCATTTTCAACACTATCCAGTAGAGACTGTAAACGTCTTTCTTCACTACCCATTGTACACAAATTACTAAAAAAGGCTTGCCGAACAAAAAAAAAATTTAATATTATATTTACTCTATACAGAAGCACTAAATTAAATTGATTTGTCAAGACACACAAAAAACAAAAAACAAAACAGTTTTGTAAAAAAAATATTCTAATTTAGGGCAAAAACTATTTAATATTATATTTACACTTTATACAGAAGCACTAAATTATTTTTATTTGTCAAAACACAATAAGAAAAATAACAGTTTTTGTAAAACAAATATTTCAATATAGGGCGCGTGGCGTACAAAAGTCCGCACTCACAATAGGGCTCAAGGCGTACAAAAGACAACACGGACTTAGAAAATGTCTGGACGATTCGGAGCTCAGCAGCAAACTGGTTTTTTCCGCCGGCAGCCGGTAGAGGGGTAATGGGGGATAGATAGGGTGGGAGGTTAGTTGCGGGGTAGAAGCGGGTCATCCGGCACATTCCAAATAGTTTTTGTTGCGGAGCTTTGTACGCCGTGCGCCTTATTAAGGGTTAAAATTTTTTAATACACC
Source organism: Philaenus spumarius (assembly GCA_018207615.1). NCBI lineage: Eukaryota > Metazoa > Arthropoda > Insecta > Hemiptera > Aphrophoridae > Philaenus > Philaenus spumarius. The sequence goes on along the minus strand of JAGFPH010001015.1, from coordinate 5,502 downwards.
AAAATGAAAAAACCACCATTCAATGTTAAAAATTTCCTGTTATCAAATTACTAAAACCACAGGATTGCCTAGAGTCCTAGACCAACGTGAAAGAAAGCTGTAACAATAAAAGGAAACTAAATCTGTAACAATAACCTTAAACTAATAACTATATAAAATAACCTAAATCTGGCCTTGTTTACAAGCTTTATAAGAAAAACATATGACATCCAGAAATTAGATAAAAAGAAGGTTTTTAGAACCAGTAATGTTTGCAACTGGCATTCACTATAGGATTAGAGCTCCTACATAAAAAGAAGAAGAGGTGCAATAAAGTACAGTAAGATTTAAAGTATGACAATATATTTACTGCAATACAATATTTCTAAAATTAGTCTTAAAAAACAAACAAAAAGTACAAAAATAATTGTCAGTAAAAAGTTATATTTTTGGTATAAACTAATGATAGTTTGTAATAAGCTCAATGTACAAGCAATATTTACTAGTACATTAATAATTACGAATATAAAAATATAAAACTTTGGCACAAACATTCACATATTTAAAGTTCAACATGCAATGGGAGTGGATTGTCTTCTTGAGCAAACCATTCTTCATACATAGCAACAGGATCCAGCATCCAATGTTTGTGGAATGAAACTGGAAGCTGTGTTGCTAAATAACTTCCAGAATAATCATCTGGTCTAGCCTGGAACAAAAGTAATACCAAAATTAAGAAAACACACTCGCAAAATACACTCTGAAAGATATTGTATATTTTATATTTGTTTATAGTTTGAAAAGTCAGGATTGTAAACCAAAGGCAAGTCCTCGTCTAAAAATCTAAGGAATATGTTTTTTACATTAAAATACGCTCTTGAGTAACTTGTTTTCAACACCTATGCAAAAAAAACTACAATAAGTTATCAATATATTGCTGACACTATCTTTGGTCGAATTGAGCAATGGCACTTTATTTGATATACGATGCAGTAGTGTATGGCCTGGAAAACACACGGAGTTTACGTCCGCTACAGGTTATTTGCTGTCGCCATCATATCAACAGTGGTGTGAAGGAGAGTATTAGAGCATAAACATTAGTCGGAAAAATAAACTATCGGTTTTATTTACCGCTGACGGTAGCTGTCACTACAATCGACGGATTTACCACCGTCTCCGCCGAAACAGTGGCGAACGTGACCAAATGCACGCCAATTTTCCTTATTTTAGTATTTACTTCCGTAGAGTACTATAATTCAGCCGCGTGTGCAGTTCGTCAAATGAAGAAACCGACATTCCTAAATAATTGAAAAATGTTTCTTCTAGTTCCTCAAATCAGGAAACACAGTGTAAATGCTCCAAAATCTTCTCTTCTTTTATTTATTGATTGGATGAACCCAAATAAGTAATTTTTTGCTTCCTTTTCAATCGACGACGGAATAACAATAAAGCGAGAGTTGCTCTCTGTTCATATTAATAAAACATTGAAAGAAATAATATATTACATAACACACTTCGTGATTGATGAACTAGACACTTAACCCTCCCAGTGGCAGACTGCCCAAAGTGACGTTCTCTCAGGCGCAAGATGCAGCTATTTCGACAATTAGCGAGAATTTGCATACATTTGCATTTTCGATTAATTAATTCACTTAGAATCATCTAATCGTAATAAAACTTACACCATTGGAAAGGAAATGAATTAAACTTTAATTTTTGTATTTACAACTTTTTTGTAAAAAATATATTTACATACGTAATCATCGTTTTAAAATATGCACATCGGTCTACAGCTCTTTTCGTGCATGAATCTGCATACAATTGTACTGTTATTTCCCACTTCTTCAACGTTTAAGACACTAATATTCCTTTGGCAATTATAACGATACCATTGGATTCGTCAAGATTTTATCTTTCTGTTGGTGTCTTCCAATCAGATGTCACTATAAAATCAGTATTTTTTCCAAGAATTAATGTAAACCCTTGCGATTGTACAGTTTTTCAACCAATGAAACAGCCCATTTGTCAACCGATATTGGGCAGGCACTGCCTTATGTTTTGACAGATTTCTTTACACCATTTTGTACAGCAAAGTCTGAAGTTTGTAACGGTGTGAAGTAATAAAAAAATAACCGGTTTTTTGTCTGTCTAGACGACAGTTAAAATATACGTTCTAGTGAGAAACTCTAGCGTGTGGGTTCCCACGTTATTCAAGTGTCCCGTCCTATAGGCAGAGCGGCTGTAGGGTAGCGGCTTTTCATTAGATTGATGTCATTTTGTTATTCAAATAAATATAACTCAAACACTTTTGTGAACTAAGGAAAGACAAGTATACCGTTCTTTTCTTTGATAAATCCTCTACACTTTGTTATAATAATATTTAATTTTTGGGCAAAGCATATATTAGTAAATGACGTTACAATCTAGGCCTAGGTTTGTTACCAGTCGTGTACTTGGAACATAAAAACTGTTTTTTTCAAAATAAAAAATTTGAAATTGATAAATGTTTTTATACAGTTCTATTTAGAACTAAATTACGAAACTTTTTTACGCTTACGAAAAAAATACAAAAAATGTTTACTACTTGTTATGTAGGCCTAAAGTTGAACTTTTTCCTTTCGTTACTGAACATTTTTTGTTTCTTGAGCTAATAACTTTTACAATTTCAAAATAAACTAATTTTTAGTGGCATATTTGAATTCTTTGAAGTTTCTTCTACAAAAAAGGTATTGAACACTTTTGGATTGGGGTTCATTTACTATTTTTGGCGAATTTTTAAAAATATGCTTGCAAAAGGCTAAAAACGGGCTGGTCAATTTTTGCTTTAACCGTGCCAGTTCTAGGGTTAAGTTTAATGAATCCCAAATAGGCTTATAGACGGAGTCAGAAATTTTACCACAATGTGTGCATACTTAAAATTTTATAGCGGTGGCGGTAACTAATCCGCAGCCGACAAAAAAAACACCGTGTGTGTTCCAGGCCTATGGGTTACAGGCAGCGCACGCAAAGATTTGGCGGTGATGAGTCATGCTTGCTATTCTAAATTATTCTAAAATAGGCCTGAATCACAATTAGAAGTCAAAAGTATACATATACCTATATCATTTTAAAGCCTTTTTAGGAAGCCTAAAATGTGTTATTTTGCATCTTTATTTTTACAAAATGTCCACCCCCTCCCCCCCTTGGTAGTTGTAACCCCCTCCATATGGTCGTCCTGGTTATGCCTATGAAGGTAGATCCTACAGAAATGCAGTGGGTAAAAGGACTAATATTGCAAACATAAATTTTGATCTAACACTTTTTTTAATGACAATGTAACATTACTACCAAATTTTGTTGTTAGCTTAAAATCTTTTTCCATTTTTATGCCACTTTTGAATGATAGAACATTTATTTGTTGCCTACAATAAACAGGAACATTAAAACTAAATTCCTTGTTTTTTTCTTAAATGCTTCCAAAAATATGCTAGGTATTAACTTTTACAGGGAGTTTTCTCCACTTTTCGTAATTTTAGGATAATGTAATCAAAACTGTATTTCTTGCTGTACCTACAACCATGCCGTTGACATGGGGGGAATGGGTCCTGGACCCTTAAGTTGAGGGGATCCGGGTGTTCAGGGTAATGATTGATTTGATTTGATTTGTTAGCCTCATACGGTTACAATAGCTTTGCTGCAAGTAGACATTTGAGTTGTCACATATAAACATACAAATGATAAAAATATACACAGAATATAATACAATACAAATTAATACACATATAATACATTTAATAAAATAAGACATACAAAACTCCATAAAATATTTCACATAAATCATAAACACAATACACAAAATATTTTCAAAATGTTGACCCAAAAACGTGACCCCGAAGCGCTACGACCCACGTTATAAAAGCTTTTCAACACCAGAAGTTTTCTATGACGTCTGTGAGTGCCTATATCTTGCTGCTGTGTTTCTTGAATTGTTATATAATTGCATTGTAACAGCTGTGAGTGAATCACATGTACGAATATATATTTTCTACTGGCTAATAGGAAAATGCACAAGGCCATAAGTCTTTTAACTAATGGTAGCCATCGTACGTGTCATCCAATCACAGACTGGGATAGGTAGTTGTTCTGGGATAGTACAGTAGCAAGATAGCTGCCATATGGCTTCATGTCCAACGAGTTGAGTAATGAATGTCATTGTATACGATTTACAAGTTATTATGTAATACTGCGTATCGGAATGTACTCCGGTAGTTTGTCACATTACCTCTGTAAATAAAATCAGTGTTTCGAAATACTTGCGTTCGTTATTACTATTGTCTTACGGTCACAACAGTTTGGCGACGAGGATGGGATTTTTGTGATGCAGGATTGTTTCTATTTTTAGCACACATTGAGCAATTACGAGCCAATTCCTCAATATCAGCATCAATTCCCGGCCACCAGCAAAAACTCCTAGCCAAAGATTTCATCCTAGTAATACCAAAATGTGCAACATGTAATTCATTTAAAATTTGTTTTCTTAAGATTTCAGGCACCAGTACTCTATGACCACGCATTATGTAAGTAGTGAATCTGTTAGGTTTATGCCAAAAGGTACATTAAATTCTAACCCTAGGCCTAATATGCCTAATAGGGAGGTGATGTCAGTTGGCCATAGAGATAAATTATGGATATATGGTCAGATAAATTGTTTATCGGTAAAAATGGAATTAGATAGCGGTGCAGCTGTTTCTATTATTGGGGAAAAAGATTTTAAACTTTTGTTTCCAAAATTGAAATTACAAAAACCAGATGTTGTATTAACCACCTATTGTAAAACATTTCTGAAAGTTTTAGAGTTTGTTAATGTAAATGTAAAAGTGCATCTGGAACAGAAGGTACTTCCTTTATATGTCGTAGAATCAGACCAGCATCCTCTTTTTGGTAGAGAATGGTTAACTCAATTACACTTAGACTGGAACATTATTTTTAATGTAAATAGGCCTAAGCCCGAAAACGGTTATAAAGATAAATCAGGTAGGCCAAACATTCTAAATTTAGATAATGTGCTTTCTAAATATTCAAAAGTATTTGAACCTGATGCTGGAGAAATTCTTGGGGAACCTGCCACTTTAAAATTTAAACCAGACACAAAACCTATTTTTATAAAGGCACGTACTGTTCCATTTGCACTCAAAGAGAAAATTGAATTAGAATTAACTAGGTTAGAAACCAAGGTATTCTGTACAAAGTTGAATCGAGTCCCTGGGCCACACCTGTTGTCCCAGTTTGTAAACCAAACGGTCAAGTACGTTTATGTGGGGATTTTAAGATAACAGTAAATAAATTTTTAGAGGTTGATGAACATCCATTGCCCACAGTAGATGAAATTTTTGCATCTATGGCTGGGGGAGACAAATTTACAAAAATCGATTTAAGACATGCTTATTTACAATTACCTGTAAGATCTGAAGATCAGATAGCTTTAACTTTAAGTACTCATAAAGGATTATATCGTAGTACTAGACTAATGTATGGGTTAAGTTC
>JAGFPH010001014.1:343519-354061 GCA_018207615.1 Philaenus spumarius | reverse complement strand
TCTGGCAAGGTTTTAAATTGCACAAAAACTAGGTTAGGTTTTTATTAATGTGTAAATCTGAGCCTTGCTGGTTTTTTAACCTCTATTTTAACTGCTGTTATAAAATATACGAAATAATTTGGTTTGAAAGTTTAACATTATTATTATTCCTTAGCTTTGGGGTTATTATTAATCCTTCACCTTTATTATAAAGAAAACATACTGTAACATGATTATGTGTATAGAAGGTTCCAACGGGGTTGGCAGGGGTTTCTTACATGTATATAAATTTAGAATAAATTATTAAGTATTTAAAATTTCACTCGTTATCTACATTATGCTAATTCTACTCTCCCTCTGTTAATTATTTACAGTACCGTAGGCATTGTCAATAGAGCAGCTTTTTCGAATTTATGAGTTAATGAATCTATTATGGTATGTTAGTTGACGTGGTAGACATATTTGTTGTATCATTGCAAGTACAAAATACGGATAAAAATAATCTCTTGAAGCTGGTGTCGGTTGTTAAATTGCATTATTTGTTTGAGCAATTTCAGTTCAATCGTTTTGTAGAATCACTTTGTAACATCCTGTCGTTACCAAAGCTAACTTCCCATGCATGCTTTGTTTGTAAAAACGTAGCAACCTCAGTAAATATCCCCAACGATGGCATTAGATACTCTTATATTCAGGCTATTGATAAATCTATAAAGGACAACTTCACAAAATTTGCTAGTTTTTCCATAAATACCTTTACCTACGTAGGCTAAATTAAATATTTTGTATGCACACATCCATTTTAAATCCTAATTATAAGGCCCATAATCAAAAACTGTGCAAATACCATACCAATTTATCTTCTGCTCTAAATTGTTATACCCAGATCTAGTATTGTAAATTAAAATGGATTATAGGCCTTTATTCCAATGTTATGCAAAACCATTAGTTATACCTTCTGTCCAACAGGCATTGGAATAGTTGTAAAATATAATCCAATCCTAAATCTGGATAAAATGTCAGTATAACTACTATTTTTATAAGTGTAAAGCTAGAAAAATACAAAAATAATTGCTTCAAATTTTTAAATCAGCTGTTAATGGAAATATTGGAGCAAACGGCTATATTATCTGCTATTTTATTCAATTGGTTGCTATGGTAATAAATGTAAATACATGTGTTGGTTTATCATTAATTCTAGGTCAAACCTAAGAAATTTTTCCGACTAAATACAAATATTTAAATAAAAAAAGGTTTTTATCGAAATGAATTATAGCCTATGTATGTTACGCAGGGATATTGTAGCTTTTAATTAGTAGCCTAACGCTATTTTTTCAATCGGTTCAGTAGTGCCAGAGATTACCCCATACATACAAACAAAAAAACAACTTTACCTCTTCATAATATTAGTATAGGATAGGTAATTATCGATTGAAAATGTGAGTAGGTTTTTCACATTTATGAATGACTAACGTCGCAGTATGTATTTTAAGCATTGGCATATAGGCCTGTAACACTTCTCAATCCTAAATAAGAGTAATTGACAGTTTAGCATTATCTGCATTATAATTAGGTATATTTATTTATTAGTAGACACCTAAGCAGGTTTCTTGAAATTAAAAGAAATGAGTGTTTAACATCTGCGTTACGCTAAGCATTGGATTATAGGCCTATACTATAACCTCTTAATAATTGGAAAGAGTTATGAATTACTGTAATAAAGTGTGATGTAAAATTAGTTTGGTGAAAAAGAGTTTCATAAGAATAATTTACTGTTGGGATAACAAAACCCCTCGGAGTAGTTGAATAGGCAGGCCTAATATTACTATGTAATGCATCTTACACTAATACACTTCAACTTAAGTGCATATTTAAATCGACCGAACTAATTGTCACCATTTGTGACAATCACAGTATCAGATACTGTATTTAAAAGTCAGATATTCTCTAGCGTGGAGCACTAACCTAATATTAAGTTCCGTAACAAGTAGGCTATAGGCCTACTGTACTAACATTCATTTGGTCCAGGTTAAGACCAATTTGAATTTATTGGTGTATAACGTTTTTGCGTGCTTTAACGTTATTTTATTAAAATAGTTTTATTATCTAAAAGTAACATTTTGCACTTCAAATACATTGTTCCTACTAGTCTTACATAATTTATTTAAAAAGTGTCGCAGTCAAAAGTTAAGAAAAATGCTTGTTACAATAACCATTTTTCTAAACGAAGTTTTATTGTACTATATAAGAAATGCAGGAAGGAAGAGCACAATATGTATAAAAACTTGTTGAGACAAAACAACTCTTCAAAATTTGTTAAATTACACCAGGTTCACATCTCAAATGCCAGGAATAAAATTTACTGTTATTATTTTGCTGAATTTAAAAATAAATAAGCACTTTTAAGTATAGGCCTATCTAATTATTGTAACACAAACGGTTATCGATTTCGCTTCGTTAGCTAAATTATAACAATATTTTTAACCAAGTACCGGTAAGTTAACTGAAAATAACATTTTACACTTAAAATACAATGTTCTTATTAGTTCTTAACATAATTTATTTTAAAATATTTGTTACAATAACCATTTTTTCTAAACACGGATTTTGTTTAACAAATTCAGGGAGGCAGAGCACAATTTTTTTTTTAAACTTATCTAGGCCTACTCGTCGAGAAAACAAAAACCGTCAAAATATGTTAACCTACACCAGGTTCACATCTCAAATGTCTGATTTTACTGTACTAAAATATAGCCTGTAAAATATAAGGCTTATTTTTTTAAGCCGACTTTATTTTATTATTTACTTGTAATGAAATATACCAATTTATTTGAGTTAGGCCTACATACCACTTCAAACCGAATGTAGGCCTATATCAAGAATAAAATTCAATGTTATTTCTTTTGCTGAATTTTAAAATAAACACGCACTTTTAAGTATATCTAATATAATAAAATTGTATACTGTAATTACTCTTTTAAGAAAAAGAGCAAACCCTAACCAATGAACTATATTGTGAAATTAAACAAATAGAATGCATTCGTTGTGTAACATATAAAGTAATAATAATAATTATTATTAACTGAATTGTAGGGATTATGAATTAAATTGAATAAATGAATTAAATTTATTATACAATAAAATGTAGGGACTAAATAATATATTACTTTAGAATAAAACAGTCAGGGAAAGAAGTAAAACAAAGTAGTTTTTTTACTATTAGAATGTCTTACCTAAATTATAAAAAATCAAATGAATAAAATACACTGTTAATATTGCATTACTGATAGAAGTTTAACAAAACGAATGTTAGCGAGTTCCCTGTGCCGGGCGCTGGCCTTGTTGTGAACCGGGCCTTCTAAGGTTTGTTTACATTTTTAGACTGGTTGAACCGAACGCTCTTCAGCCGTGTGTTATTTTAGACTGGTTGAACGTTTACTAACTATAAACGGCTCAACTGGCCCAAAGCTCAACTAGCCCAAATCATTCTATTTAATACATTTATTTGGGCTGATTGAACCTTCAGTAGTTTTAGACTGGTTGAATTTTGGGCTGGTTGAGCTCCTCCCGCTAATTTTTGCGAGTATACTTTCGGAATTTTGTATTCTGTTCAAGGATTTATTTATCCTTTAATCACTATGAATTATGGATTAAACAACACCAATGGATTAAAATTTTCTGCTATGGGACTACTTACCAAATTGTTATTTTCACAGAAAGCATATACTTTAAAATTACTCCCTCCTCGGGTTACACCTGAATTTATGTTAAAATCCAAATTTCAAGAAAATCCGACTGTAAACAAAAAAGATTCTAAATTGTGCGGTTATAATTTTGGAATTCGGCATTCAATTTATTTGTTCAAGAGTTTATTTATTTTTTAAACCCCATGAAGGATTTAAACTTTCTGTTGTGGGACTGTTTAACATTGTTATTTTCACAGGAAGTATATATTTTTAAAATACTCTCTACCAGGGTTACACATGAATTTCTGGACAAAAGTAAATATCACTTAAGTCTACGGTTAAAGATATAGTAGTCCTATATTGTGATTTTCCTATAAATACTGGTCTCTCACTAAGTATTTCCGTCAGCACTAGTTTCTCGAGTGACGTCATCTCGTTGACTGTGGGAATGTTGCCGCTTGTATCGTAGCCACGTCCGCCGCTCAGGAAACTTGCTAGTAACGCTCGCCGCCCAGCGCCGAGCGCTTGTATCGTAGCCGTGGCCTAATACACTTTCGAGTGATTATAGAAAGCACAAGAACATCATAGAGAACAAACTGTGTGCATCATATATTCCACGTATTTCGATTGTTACGTTTACCTACGAACAACTAACCGTCCTTTTAAAACAATTTCGAGACAGTTGTCGATAACCATACGCATAATTTCCGATTTATTTTCTTGACGATCTTGAAATGTTCGTATGAATCTCGTTTACTACCTTACTCCCTCATCTTCATACTGGTGTAAACCAAATTTGAAAATAAACAATCTTTAAACAGCAAGTATACTCACGGTATAGATTACTAACGGTAGGGTTCACGCGCATCTACTCTTGACGTCATCGGTGCCCACTGATAAGAGAAATAAAAATCAGCTGTTTATTATCGATTGAAGTCGTATTAACAGAGTATATTATTAAAACACAGTCCGTGAAAAAATCATCAAGATACGATAAATTACTTTATTTATAAATTATTATTATTAAATTTTTAGTATCGAAAACGTATATACTTTCTAAACAAAATTTTACAATACAATTTTTAAATGTATATATCTTTTGATATATATATATATTCGATTTTAAATATTAAAAAAGATTTGGATACACAATAAAATTCTCTATAACTTATTATATTCATAACCCAATACACAATTAAAATAAATGTAAAATAATACAAAATAAAACAAATATTGTTCACCATTTGTCGAATTTGAAATAGTAACTTTTATAGGCCTAATCAGTAAAGGTATTAAAATTTGTTGTAACAACCTGATTTTTTGTAATTGTTTTTATAGATATGTTTTCTATATGTGGTTCAAATTTTATTAAAATCGGTTAAATATTTTTAAAGTTATTCAATTTTTACATAAGGCTCCATGAGAAGCTTATGGAGTTTATGAGAAACTGGGCACCGATGACGTCACGAGTTACTGCGCATCCACTCGTGAACCCTACCGTTAGTATTCTATATACCGTGAGAATACTCTGCCTTTACAATAACAAAAACCAATATAAAAGATAAAAAGTGTCAAAGCTAACACACAATAATATATGAATTCACTCACCATGGTTTGTAAACGAAGAAAGTATTCCTGAGTTCAAGTTGGCGGTTATGTTCTGGTTGTTATTCACGTGATCAAAATCCGGATCATCGATGTCAAACTCGATCCCTTCTTCGAAATCGGTAAAGCTTACGTTGTTCCTTGCTGTTGTCATTGTAATGCGCAACCTGGCCTGGATACATAACACCACAAAGATTAGAAATTATACGAGAGAGAAGCGTATAAAGAGTAAAAATCGTGAAAATTCGGGGTTCACTCCCAGCTCTATAAAAGATAAAATAGCTGTTCGGATCAAAAGATTTTAAAAAAGTTTTAAATTTGGAAAAAACTAAACAGCCTCTTTAGTATGGACTCAAGACCATAGCACACAAAATCAGCTGTTCGTATAAAATGCTTGGTAACACATGTTTGTTTACATTCATTACCATAACAACCAACTTAGCAAATTTACAATCAGTATATTATTCACAACCAACAGCTTCTTTAGGTTAGATTAACAAACTAAAAGCAAACACATACAAAAAAAATGAACGGAAAATGCTTATTGTATTCAATTAAATTCAAAAATCTGTTGCTACATATTATATTACATAATATATAATTAAAACAGATGGTTTGGATCAAAAAGTTAAAATAATTTTAGATTAAACCAAAACACGTTTATTTGCAACTAATTTTACAACTAACAGTTTTTCTTCACAACTAACAATTTTTTTTTATTATTTTTTTTTTAGATTAGGTAAAAGCATACAAAAGGCTTATTATAAGTCAAACATCAGGTGTCACACATTATATCCTGTCCTTAACTTGGTAATATCAAAATTTGTTTGAAATGTTGATTATTTAAATATTAATGGTAAAATCACGCAATCGGAATTATTGGGGGTTGGTCGTGTCTATTTCGTTCTCTGTCTTACATTAGCTATGCATAGGTCACCGCTCAATCGTCTTTTTCGTGAAAATATCAGAGTATACAATAATCTGTTTGCATTGGCTTTTCCATGGTCGCCGCCAGGGTAGGTGAGCGAAGCTAGCAGGGGCGTTGCCCCTAGCGAATCTTTATTTGAGGCGCTGAGTGCAAAAGTGGCCTAACCAACAGAAATAGGGATATCCGCAAATAGGGCCAGTAAAATAACATTCAACTGACAATAAATGGAGGAAATAGTTTTTATTTTAGTAAAATAATTTATTATTAATATTAGCTAAACGAGAATTTTTAGAAAGATGCGGGTTTTTGCATATGATAGGGTACATTAAGGGCTACAAAAAAGCCAAATTTTATCAAAATCGTTAGAGCCGTTTTTTTTTTGCCCCAAAACTGATATTTCCACAAAAATCTCAAAATCTATTTTTTTTGCGATGACTATACTTTCTCTATACTATACTATAGTGAGAAAGTAAAAGTGAGACCAAAAAGTAATATTATAACATTAGGCCTAGTAACAGTTTTAAAAACCGCGAATGTGTATTTTGTCGGAAAATTACAGTTTTTTAGTAGTTTGAAAAATAAGTGTTTTTATATAAAACTCAAATTTTGTTTCTGTTTGTGTTACAGTTGGTAATATCGCCTTTCTTCAAAACAAATAATAGGCCTATATTGTTTATGGTGATTAACAAAATGGAAAAATAACTGCAAAGAGTTCCACCATCGCCAAGATCCTGACTTTGAAGCGAGAAATTTGTTTAACACAATTAGGTTTGTGCACCTATGCAGTTTCTATTTATTGGTAAACAAATTTTCAAAAATTATCCTAATAAGAAAGTTTTCCTACTAACAGAATTGAACTGAAACATAGCTTTAAAGTTTAAGGTCTCTAAAAACACACATTATGTTTTGTAATCTAATTTTTTCCAAACTAAAACATATTCAGGTACTGTAGTCATGTTTTTGATGAGCTATTAAACTTGGACAATGCACAAAATATCCAGAAACAAAAATCTTAATCTAAGATATCCAAGACAAAAACTTGGACTGAAATAAATTGATTTTGTCTCCCAAGCGCCGGTTTTCCGAAATGCTATTAATAGGTTCAACCCATCACCTCGTGACTTACTCAATACACCGAATAACCATCTTAGTATGGGTTATGTACGATTTTCATTGTAATTATTACACCCAGATGAGATCTTTTCCCAAAGGTTCTTTTGATCAGAAACATCGAAGAAATAAGTCGACCAATTTCCCCCATCGGAAGAGTTTTGGGAGGAAAGGTTGAAATGGTGCAAACAGGGTTGAAAAATACAAATTTTAAACTGCAAACAAATTAAATCATTTTATAAACTGTAAAACTTTTTACAAAGGCTCTTTTTAGCATAATAATTAAGTCAAACAAATTCCGCCCTCTCCCAGGTTAGGGAATTTAAAGGTAAAGGAGTGGGTTTCAAACAAAAAAATTAAAAAATCGTAAATTTGACATTTTTGTTTTTGGAATGTTTTGAGACCTTGAGCACTTCTTTCGTAAACCTGGGGGGTAGTTAAGGGGGGTAAGGTGTAAGAAACGTGTACATGTTAAATGCGGTTTAAAATAAATATAGTTTAAAAAAAAACTAAAAAACACGCTTTTAGAACATATCAAACTAAAAAGTTAAAAATAATTTTTCAAATAAGCTTAAAACAATAATAAACGATAAATACTAGCATTATTGTAAAAAAAGCGTTGGACGCTCGATGTCGTTTCTGCACCCTTTCAACGCCCCCCCCCCGCCCAACCCTTCCAGAGGCTGAAAATTGGTAGGCTTTTCCCTACTATGTTTATGATCAAAACATCTCACTAAAAGAGTGTAGCCATTTTATAATCAAAATTACCCCATTACCCAAAAAAAACTCTTTTAAGATAGGTATTTGGTAATATGTTGTATTTAGCTACTGTAATAACACACTAAAAGTCCTCGCAAAAACAATCTTGGAAAATGGCGTCCAAAAACCAGTGTTTCCAACATAACTCAAAAACTATTCATCCTATTAAAAAAACTTGTAAATAAAAAATGTTTGTCACAAAAAGAACTACAACTTTGTTCTAGCAATTGTTCAATAAAATTAACCGTTTAGCCATAAAATGCTATTGCAAAACAATTTTTGGAACATAATTTGGAAAACAATTTTGAAAGTTTGTTAAAAAAAACCACTAATTACCGTTAGGGACCTTTTTTTTATAGGATGAATAGTTTTGGAGTTATGGGGGGAACTTGTTTTTGGGCGCCATTTTCCAAGATGGCGGTCGTAGCACAGGTTGTTTTTGCCTAAACATATTAGGCCTACCAAATCCCTAGTTTATAAGAGTTTTACTTTCTCACTATACTATAGTATAGAGAAAGTATAGTAATCGCAAAAAAAATCGATGTTGAGATTTTTGTGGAAATATCCGTTTTGGGACCCTCTGAGTCCAAAAAAGTGGTTTTTACAAAATGTCTGTCTGTATGTATGTCTGTATGTATGTCTGTATGTCTGTATGTATACAAAGCTAGAGAGAAAACTATTCGATCGATTTCAACCAAATTTGCACCAGACATGTCAATTAGGCCTGTATAGATGCACGAAAAAGGGTTTTGAAAATTTTTGAAAAACAACCCCCTTTTTGGCCAAAAAATCTCAAAAAAATCAGTTATTATTTTTTTATAAAAAAACGGCTCTAACGATTTTGATAAAATTTAGCTTATTTGTAGCCTTTAATGTGCCCTACCATATTCAAAAAACCGCATCTTTCTAAAAAATTTCGTTTAGCTAATAATAATAATTGATTTTTGGGGGTTTCTTGGCGAAATGGCGAAAACTATCCGATCGATTTCAAACAAATTTGCACCAGACATGTCAAGTAGGATTATATAGATGCACGAAAAACAGTTTTGAAAATTTTTGAAAAACAATCCCCTTTTTTTGCAAAAACCCCCAAAAATCAGTTATTATTTTTTTATAAAAAAAACGCTCTAACGATTTTGATAAAATTTGGCTTATTTGTAGCCTTTAATGTACCCTACCATATGCAAAAAACCGCATCTGTCTAAAAATTCTCGTTTAGCTAAAAATAATAATAATAACTGATTTTTGGGGGTTTTTTAGCAAAATGGCGAAAACTATTCGATCGATTTCAAACAAATTTGCACCAGACATTTCAAGTAGGCCTGTTGAGATGCACGAAAAATGGTTTTGAAAATTTTTGAAAAACAACCCCCTTTTTGGCCAAAAAACCTCCAAAAAATCAGTTATTATTTTTTTATAAAAAAACGGCTCTAACGATTTTGATAAAATTTTGCTTATTTGTAGCCTTTAATGTGTCCTACCATATGCAAAAAACCGCATCTTTCTAAAAATTCTCGTTTAGCTAATAATAATAATAATAACTGATTTTTGGGGGTTTTATGGCCATAAAGGGGGTTGTTTTTCAAAATTTTTCAAAGCAATTTTTCGTGCATCTATAAAGACCTAATTGACGTGTTTGGTGCAAATTTGTTCGAAATCGATGGAACAGTTTTCTCTCTAGATAATAATAATAATATTTATTAGTTAATCTCCAACTTTAATAAAAAATCACCTCTCCTACCCCACCCTACAAGTCTCAGTGAATCTGTTTAATAATTTAAATATGTTTGTGAGAAAGTATGTGCCAGTTCCTGGTACCGTTTATTTTTTAGGTAATGGGGTAATTTTGATTATAAAATGGCTATACTCTTTTACAGTACTATTACACATATTACCAGTACTATCTAACCCGTAACAATAAAGTAAATTATACACTGACCTCCTAAACTCTATATTACCGCATACAGCATGAATGAAAACCCTATTTTGAATAACTTCTTCACATAATTATTGGTACGTCATAGTACCAAAAACAAATTTAGTTGCAGAACTTTTGTAAATAGAAAACCAAACCTATTGACAACGCGTGCAAACGAAATTTGTATGAGATTCACCATTCTCATATACCATATACCATATACCATATACCATATACCATATACAAATTCGAACTTTGGACTAGTGGTGACCACTAAACAAATTCCCCATAAATCTTAAATATTTATTGTTTATTTTATTTCAACACTAAAAAACATGTAGGTACAGTCAGTATTGGAATTAACAACAACAATAAATTACCTCACAGCTTGGTAGTTGTGTCGAGGTCAACACTTAAAAAAGATAAAGAAAAGATAAAAAAAAGACGAGTTTACGACGGATGCTCCAAAAGAAGAAAAAACAGTAAAATAAAATTGACACAAAATAATCTAAATTGCACCTTGCACCTCATTTAATACATTTTTTAAACGTAAAAACTTT
>JAGFPH010001014.1:321149-332971 GCA_018207615.1 Philaenus spumarius | reverse complement strand
CCTGAAATCACATAAATAATAATAATTCTTGTTAATAAACAATCGTAATATGTACATTTAAAACTTAAATAGGCTAGATTTTTGACAGGGCTTCAATAAACACAATTAAATTGAATTGGCCTTAAATTTAAACCTATTGCACTGTTTTCACATACCTTATGTTTCGAATCCTAAAAATCTTTGCTCGGCAGATTTTATTCTTTAATTAGACGTAAAAAAACTAATTAAAATACAACTGCATTTGCAATTATTTTAAATTTCGACCCGTTTAACCAAATTAAGACACGAAACACCGGCGGCTAAACCTCCAAGCTCCACGCAGCCGCGTTACACCAGCTTCGTCAGTGAACAGCTGGCAGTCAGCTGTTTCTTTTCTATGAAGCGCATGTGTGACTATTATTTGTCAGTGTCAGTGTAAAAAATCAGTCTTCAACGTTTCTTACCAGGTCTAGGTGTCATCGTCTGTTTTAATTAGTACATTCTTACATTGCATATTTAAGATTTTAACACTGCAATTAACAAACCATTGATTAATAATAATTATAAATAATAGAAGCATATTATTAAAAATCTAATGGTGTCTAAATGTGTTACTCAATCACTAAAAACTACTGGATGGATTTGAATGAAATTTGGCACACATATAGATCATGACCTAGAATGAGACATAGGCTAGAATTCATTTAGATTTAAGGGTTGAAACAACCCCTAAAACAATAAATATTTATTATTATATTTCCATTAAGTCTAGAGAGCTGGAAATTTGTACATTTATTTCTTACAAGATAATATATACTGTACTGCTAAGGGGTGAACATGTAAGAACCTCTAAAACAATACAAATTAATTAATATATACTTCCCATTAAGCTAGAGAGCTGGAAATTGGTACATTTATTTCTTACAATACATATATACTATGTAAATCATAGTTTCATTTTATAGTGTGCTGCTAAAGGGTGAAAATGTAATAACAACCCCAAAACAATAAACATCTATTATTACTACATGGCGAAACTTTGGACCATGTGCGAAGTCATGGGTACCTGTATGCTAGTATAACATAAATTGAAGAAACTCTTTGTAACACAGTATAAATGTTTGAAGCTTTCATAAAGTATTTTTTTAGAACAATAAGAAATGATGTTGCCTACATAAAACAAGAATTGTTGATCATTGCATGAACAAAATTATTATTCTCATATTCTGGATCTACAAGTATAGCAATATAGAATTATAAATATTAATGTTAAGGAAGTAGGCCTAGATTTTCATTGAGTATTTATAAATTTTAAATAATACAGGCCTACACAAAAAATCTTGGGCTTACTTTTATAAATGTGTATTGATTGCAAAACTTACTGATCCAGAATAAAAGAATAATAATTGCTCATGTATCAATCAACTCTTGCTTGCCATAGGTCTGTTTCAAATTGTAAAATATTTTAAGAAAGGTTTCATAAAACATTTATAACTCCAGAATATAAAACTAGGAATTAATAAAATTAGCAATCTAATGACTAATTCACTTTTGCTTTTAGCCTAGGTACTTTATTTCAAATTAATGCATGTTAAAATAAAACAAAGATAGGAAACCGCATCAAACACAGTAGAAACATTCTACTATATTTCTCTGAAGGTACATTTATTTGACATTATCTAACTTTTAGGTGCAACCCGAATTTAAAAAACCATTTATATTGGTGTAGGCTGGGCCTAACCTAATTTGTTAATTATTGATTCTAGTATGGTATAATTTTATTGTTTCTTCATTTAAAAAACTGAAGAAACATAGTTTTTATAGAAATAAACGGTACCAGAAACTGGCACATACTTCCTCACAAACATATTTAAATTATTAAACAGATTCACTGTAACTTCTTAATTGTATTAAAGTAGGAGAGTAACTAATACATGTTATTATTATTAGCTAAAGAGAAAACTATTCGATCGATTTCAAACAAATTTGCACCAAACATGTCAATTAAGCCGTATAGATGCTCGAAAAATGGGTTTGAAAAACAACCCCCTTTTTGGCCAATAAACCTCCCAAAATCAGTTTGTATTATTAGCTAAACAAGAATTTTTAGAAAGATGCGGTGTTTTGCATTATGGTAGGGTACATTAAGGGCTACAAATAGGCCAAATTTTATCAAAATCGTTAGAGCCGTTTTTTTATAAAAAAAATAACAAATTTTTTGGCCAAAAAGGAGTTGTTTTTCAAAACCTTTTTTCGTGCATCTATCCAGGCCAAATTGTCATGTTTTGGCAAATTTGTTCGAAATCGATCGAATAGTTTTCTCTCTAGCTTTGTATACATACAGGCAGACATTATTTTGTAAAAAACACTTTTTTGGTCCCAAAACGGATATTTCGACAAAAATCTCATCATCAATTTTTTTGCGATCACTATACTTCCTCTATGCTATAATATAGTGAGAAAATAAAAAAAGAGAAGAGAAGAGAAATGTAACAAACAATAACCATAAAAGAAACATAGATCTATATTTTTTAATATAAAAAAGCTTAGATAATTATTTTATTTGATGAATACACTGTACTTAATAATAACATTACACTAATTCATACACTCACACATTTCATAATCAAACCCATTTCAACAACAAAGTTGTCATTGAAAATAATACATGAACTACAACTAAAAATGTATAACTGTCCAGTTACTTGCCCAACCCATTGCCTCAATATAAAATTAATATTCTTTCCTTGCTAGGTTTGTTGCTTACAGACTCAAAAGTGAATGAATGAGTTGGTAAACATTTCCAATTAAGTCCAACTGGCTCATCTGCATTACAAATCAGTTCAGGTGGATAACCATTTTTGGAAATAAGCTAGTAAGCCCTCCGTGAAATATCACAGGCAGATTTATTAGATATACATAAAAAATACATAATTTAGAAACCACAGACTCTTCTAGGCCTACCTATGCTGAGGGGGGTTTTTAACTCCATAAAATTATAAAGATTACTAACTGCAGGCCTATTTGTTATTTACATAATATTATTATACATCAAGAGAGGTAAAAATATTATTTTTTAATTGATTTTCCTTTCATATTGACAAATCGAATAGTTTAAATATGAAATATTTAGTAAAAAAGTGTTGTAAAATTTAGATATGATTTTATAAAACTGTAGACCTATTTGTTAATTTTTTTAAATTTATGTACATTATTATATATCAAAATAAATATAAAAATACTATCTTTAATTGCTTTTATATCATATTGATATATCAAATGATTTGGAAGTTATTAATATTAAAATGCAGAAAGTAATAATCGAATATGTTGTACAAAGATGTACAGATGTTTCCGAAGTTAAACGAATGTGTATCTCTTCTTTAAATTTGCATAAATGAATACATGAATGATAAAAGGTTGTATTGTATTTATATTAATTTTATAACCTCATAGCAAATCTTATAACGTAGGTATTATAGCCTACACATTACTTCTATAACTCATATTTTAAAAAATCAATTTCACATGACATTATATTAATTGACGTATAACCCTAAAGTATAATCTACACTAGGTTTTATTTAAGTATTACAGATGATGGGTGAAATCAGCTGTTATATTATATTGTTACTGACAGACACATGCTCGCTTTTGTAGGACTTGATTGTTCTAACTTAACTAATCACTTACACCTAGCTTGTTGGTCACTGCTATGTAATCCTACCTCATGTATACCACAGCACTACTTTACTTGATAAGCTATTCTGAGGAAGCGATGAATTCTTCTTGTAAACTGAGGAGTTCAAAAATATCTTTTGGCTTGGTGGCGAATAGGAGTGTTTTCATTTCAAATTTGAAACACTCATTCCTTCAAGATCCTTGAATGTTGAACCCTTCATTTTCTTTCATTGCGGTTGAAAATGAAATCAAATTTGACCTTTTGTTTAAAAATTTGTCCCACTGATTCCATAGTCAAAAAACTACAATTATTTGTATAACAACTTTCTTACTTTAGTAGACATTTTGTTAATTACACATAACTTAAAATTTCATTACCAATATTACCATATACTTACCACATACCAATTACCATATATTTCAATAAGTAATATACTGGGTATCCCACGAAGAGGTCCCTATTTTTGAATTAATATAAAAGATGCACCGAACACTCTACAAACCTGAAACTCAACAGTCCTAACATACACATATGTAAAAGAAATACACCTGAGTATCAGTTAATTCTGACACATTAGGACAAAATGGCGGGATATCAAAGAAATAGTACCTTTTCGTTAAAATAGTTTTATTTGCTTAAGTGTTACAACATAATTATTGAATTTTAACGATGTTACTAAGCACTAAACAACGTTAGGGAATTAAAGATATAAGTAACTCATAAATAAATTAAATCTATTGGATCCATAAACCTTATTCAAACTGATGTCCATCGATCGCAATACACTGATGACAACGAAATAGAAAACAGTCATACGCTTTGCTGAACAACTCTCGAGGTATCAACAACAGTTCCTCTTCGATCAACCTCATTAGTTCATCGTCTGTCGCAATGTTATGACAATAAACCTTCTCCTTCAAAAAGCCCCACAGAAAAAAGTCACAGTCAAGTCTGGAGACCTTGGGGGCCAGTCCATGAAGCTGCTGCCACGACCTATCCAACGGTTAGGAAGATTTTGGTCCAAAACTGCTTTGGCCACATTAGCATAATGCGGAGGAGCTCCATCCTGTTGAAAAAAAACGTCTTTCATCTCAGGCTGAGGAAGATGAGGAACTATGTGATTGCTTAAAACTGATGCATACCTTTCTCCAGTCATTGTTTGTCGGGATATGTCATACGACAAAACACAATCCTTGGTAACAGCAGCCCAAACTGTTATACCTGTTGAATTTAATTTCTCTTCTTGTAAGATATGTGGATTTTTTGTGTTATAGTAATGACAATTATGCCTGTTTACAGTTCCTGTTCGATAAAATGTCGCTTCATCTGAAAACACGATTCCTTCATGCCATTTGCTATCTACGTCAGTCTTTTCAATTATTTTCGAACAAAATTCCAATCGTCTGTCAGGATCATCTTCAAGCAGTCCGTGAACTAAATGAGTTTTATAATGTTTGATTTTGTTCTTTTTGGCATACCTTTGGACAGATGACTTCGGTATCCCTGTAGCAGATTCCACCTTTCTTACTGAATTAGGCGTATTTGGAGATTCCATGAAAGCAGCACATACGATTTCTTCATTTTCTATGTTGGAGGATCTATGGTATTTTTTTTTTTTTTTTATTGACCCCGTTTCTAGTAGGATAGTCTTCCACTTACGAATAGATTTACTTGACGGTGGAACTACACCTGGGTACCTTTCCCTAAAACACCTTATTGCTTCATAATCATTTTCAAAGGCAATAGCCCAGGAACAACATTTCACTTTTTGCTCAGTTGAAAACGGCATGGTACATAAGACACTTTACAATGCAACTTAATAACAAATGTCAATGTTTATTACCAAATATGTTCATTGTTGTGGATACACGCAGTCAGCTGATAGATTTAAAATAGTCTAAACAGCTGTAGCTGTTCCTATTCTAAATAAAAGTAGGTTTACCTTTAAAATACGATTGCTGATTTTGTTGTTTTTCCGCCATTTTGTTTGGATCAGTCAGAATTAACTGATACTCAGGGGTATTTCTTTTACATATGTGTTAGTCACGATTGTAGAATTTCAAGTCTGTAGCGCGCTCTATACGTCTGTCATATCAATTCAAAAATAGGGACCTCTTCATGGGACACCCGGTATATGCACAAAGGTAAAATACTGTAAGCCTCGAACATCTCCTAACACAAGTTGAGGGAGTGTGGAAAGTGAACGTAGTCAAGGAGCATTGAACTAGTCACCTGTTAGCTTTTCATCAGCCAGGCACGCTCAGAGACATACAACTCCAGCACATGGTTATGTTAGTTTTAATGTTTCTGCATGTACTAATAAAAATAATGTACATGTTTCTCATTTATGTCGCCAAGGCTAACCTGCTTTGCAGATAATAGGAAGTTGACTGAAATTTTAACTCAAGTATGTTGTCAGTTGACATTGCCAAATTAACAAACAAGAGTATTAAATAATTCGTAGTAAAAACTATGCACACATGCATGGAGCCATCCGTTTTTAGATCATGTACTGGATTTGCTTCTTGGAATATAGCATTAGCTACTATATCAATTGAATTTAACATTGAGCAGACTTCTTTTTGCTCTGTGCCATTGTGCACTATTTAGACCTTTTTTTGGTTGGAATTTGAAAAAACAGTGAAATTTAAATTGATAATTTTAATAACATGACATACTGCAGTTTACAGTACATAAGAAAATTATTGTTATATTTAGGGTTAAGCGCATGATCAAAGTAGCTGATAAGCCTATTAGTTAACATGGCTTGTGAATTTGGTCTTAGCTTGATGTGATACATGACATTATTAATATTTTAACGTTGGCTAATACCCTTGTTGAAAGCAAGTATATAAAGATTCTATAACCTTGCTGTACAAATACTGCATTCTTTTTTAGCTTCTTAATTGCATTCAAGAATTGCTGCTGTGAACCATGCCATATTTTTGGCAGTCATAATAGGTACAAACTGTATAATGTAAACTAGGGATGTGTCGATACCAGATTTTTCGATTCTCGATACCGATACCGATACTTTGAAAAATCGATTCTCGATTCCCGATACCGATACCTAAAAAAAAAAAAAAAAAATCAGCAGCGAAAAAAAATAAATAAAATGACGAATGTACGCAAAGAATACGACGTCCGAATATTATTAGCGCTTATTTAAAAAAACGCCGGCGTTAAAAATAATTTAAGTACCACAGTAAATGCCCGCAAAAAATCGACGCCCGAATATAATTAGTACTAATTTTATGAACTACCATTGGTGAAATGTTATTAAAAATAAAATGACGAATGTCCGCAAAAGAATACGTCGTCCGAATATTATTAGCGCTAATTTTATAAAACGCGGCATTCAAACGCAATTTAATATACAACAGCGTATGTCCACGAAAAAGCATACTCCCGAAAACAATGGAATGTCCGCATAAGAAAATACAATTATTAACCTAGTCCAATGAAAAACACGTGAGAGTTTCAGTAACGAAAAAGCAGAATGCGTTACATTTAAAATAAAACAAGTTTTTAATTATTCGGAATGATATTTTTTTACGACTGACTAGGATTGAGTTACTCGGAATATCATATGTTTTGTTTCTGAACGTTCAATTAGGATAAGTTCAGAAATAATCGGAACTTCAATCATCGAAAATTTGATTCGACGGCGTCAGTTTAATCCCGCCGAAGTCTGAACAACTTGTTAGAACAAACTACAAAGTACTGTAATATCAAGTTAATAACGCTGTGTGTAAATACAGTATTCAGTTTTAGTGCAGTATTTTATTCATTTTTTTTTTATTATTAGTTAATAGTAGAGCGTCGATTTGTTCGGGTAATTAAATTGTGTAGGCCTACTCACTTACGAAGGGCTCAACAGCGGCCGCTGTTCCGTTGAGCGCACAAACTCCCTGAATTCTACAACTCGGCTGATTATGCGAGTAAAAAGCTTTAAATTCGGAATTACGTGCACGACGTGCAGTACTGTAATGTATTTATTTATTTACAGTACATTTCCTCTTTCGGATAATCGACACTATACTGAATTAACATATTAATTTGATTAAGTTTAGTTAGTTGAGGATATGTGGAAACTTAACCGGAGTAGGCTAGTCTATTCAGCAATGGCATCGAAGGGTGGCAATATTTTATAATAGACTTTGAAAGTGATGGACTTTTGTCTGTAATTTAACTTAGCTGAATACTTGTATTTAATTATCTGTACATAACATACTTAATCATTTCAGTATTCAAATTAAATCTTATACTTTACTCTTAAATTCTTGTTAAATTCCTTGAATAATAAATAGAACCGATTTGACTCTAGAACCGGGAACCGAAAAAAAAATAGGAACGACTCATCTCTAAATAAAAAGTAAAACAAAGGAATTCCGTCGGGTCTCTCATAAAAATCATAAATCACGGGTAACGTAAGTCCCAACAAGTTTTACCCGATTTCAAACAAATAAAATTATTGCTTTATACTTTTGTTACCGATCTATAAAATGTGTTATTTTTCTTCGCAGTAGACACCCTAATTCTATACACACGATAACAAACGAATCAATAAATGTTTGACCTTGAGCCTACTCTAGACTTCTTGTGTACAAATAACAGCCTACGCATGAATAAAAATAAAACAAGAAGCGTTTACTTAAGAAAGGAAACAATTGCCTAAAACATTTTACTGGGGAAAATGTCTACTTATATAAAATTAATAATGTTTTACATTTTCCCTACTGATATTTATTGTTAAATGCTGAATTGAGTTAAAATACAGAGAATGCGATTGCAAATACCGGAGATTACATTCACGGAGTCTATACGAGAACGGGCAGTTCTGACAACTGAGTATCTCTTGGTATCGGTATCGAGTTTCGGCTATCGATTCTCGATACCGATACCAAAGCTAAGTATCGGTGGTATCGAGAATCGGTATCGAGAATCGACCCATCCCTAATGTAAACCATAGATCATGAATAATAAAATAGATCATGCATGCATACGGCGACTGTGTGGCGAGAAAAAGGTTGTCGGGAAAATATTACATGATCTCGCAGCGAGGTAGCGCTAGGGAGAAATCGTTCAAGGCATTGGTGCTACGCACCGCTTCCCCCCTAGATCGCGCCAATATCGACGAATTTCCAGTGGATTGAAATATTGCATTGGATCGGAGTTCTATTTGGTTATCCAAATACAATGGTAACACACAGATTCTGATAACTTTTCTTGCAAAATTCTTTATTTTCTGTTACATTAAAGTAAACATCTTCAATAAATATAAATTACTTTATTTCTACAGCTTTATAACAAAAAGAAATTGAAAATTTATTCAAAATAAAACAACATTCGACCATGTGATATTTTTCCGCAATACATAAAAAATACAAAGCACAACAAATTAATAAGCATCTTCAAAGAAAAATATATACTTAAATTAATTTAAGAAACCCTTTTGAAGAGACAATGACTTATAAAGTTTCAAATCAAAATTTTGATATGATTGGTATATAAATTGCAATTCAATTTAAAAAGATATATGTTTTTCTCAATTGTGTCACCAATTTCCTTTTCACAAACGATTAAAAAAAAAACTTTGATATTGAAGTAAGAGCATCCCAACTAAATCTAGAGACACAAATAAATTAAACTGTAAGCATTATTATTATTTTAAACAGAAATGATTTGTTCCAAATATAATTAATCCAGTTTTACTTCTGAACTTTTAAACAAAAGGAAAATTATAAACTGTATATTAAACAAGTTAGTTCAGTTGTAGGTCATGTAGCGGGGAGTAGCTGAGAATTTTGCATATGACTTGATTACTTTATTTACTGCTTCTAAGAAATCTTTCTCGGTAGCAACCTTCCTCCGTGCCCTGATTGCAAACATTCCAGCTTCTGTACAAACGGACCTGATTTCTGCACCTATTAATAATGATGAAATATTAGTTATTTTAAAGACAAACTATATATAGGATAGTAAGTAAGTTATTATATAAATCAACAATAGTCGGTTCGGAAAATACAAATATTAATAATTACTATAATCTTATTGCGTATAGCAAAATTGTCATGGTATTAAAGTATAAATGATATTACTCCCTACCAATCAAGTCTTATCAATTTCAGAAAGGGTGTGATACATAACAGGTTGCTACACTATTTGGAGGCAGGCCAGGTGTCCAATTTTGATTATTGTATTGTTTGTATTATATTCATGTTCTACCAACTTTCATATAGTTAGTCAAATCAGATCAAATCAGTTAACCGACTTTTAGTCTTAATAACTGTTATAGATGTCATATGAATTGTAAATTTTCTCCAATTTTCACATAAGCCTAGATCATTTTTCAATTATTGTATTTACTTTGACTAATGGAGACTAGGAAGAGTAGTGTATAGCGTAGGTAAATTGATAGTCAGTAACAAGGTACCTATGCAACCTGCGTTAGAGATTCAAAGTGCAGTAGACTGGACTAACAACAATCTATTGATCTGTGATTTCAAAGCCTAATAAATTACAGTAGAGCCGCGGTTATCCGAGCCTCGAGTTCCGGGATAACCAAGGTAGTAAAAAAAAGTTCAGTTTGCGCAAGACGCATGCGTGTAACCGCGTATACAGTAGAACCCCTCTTGGACCTGTATTACACTACGTTAAAGATCTATGTCAAAGAAGGTACTTTTTTATTGTTGAACAACTACAGAATTATTTATTTTGGCTTTTTTAAAGGTATTTAATGACCAAATTTTAATGGATGATATATATATATATAAAAGAAGAAGTCCTTATTGACTAATTCATGAGTCTCTAAGTGCTAGAGTCTTAAAATATTCAGGGTATCTTTATACCACTATGTTAGAAGTGCACTAAGAAAGGATTTTGCAAAATATTGATTTGGTCAATTGTCAAAATACGGGGGTTCACTTTCAGCCCTATAGCAGATAAAACAGCTGATTTGAATCAAAAGCTTAGCGACACAATTATAGATTTATCCTGTACTGAACCAACACACATTTTGTTCAATGCATTTACATTCATTACCACAGCAATCAACTTACCAAATTTTTAGGGTAGGTTAACAAAATAAAAACAAACTAACAAAAATAAACGAAAAAGTCTTACTGTATTACAGCTCAAACATCTGTTGAGCTATAATACAGTAAGCTATAATACAAACATCATATTACAAATAAAACAGCTGATTTGGATCATAAGCTTAACACAATTAATTTTAGGTTAGGCCTATACTAAACCAACACATGTTTCTTGAAAGCGTTTAGATTTATTACCTTAGCAATCAAAATTACCAAATTTATAATCAGGTAACTATTTTTCACAACCAATTGTTTTTTTTAGATTAGAGCAATCAAAATTACCAAATTTATAATCAGGTAACTATTCATCACAACGAACCAATTGTTTTTTTTTAGATTAGGTAATAGCAAACACAAGAAATAAAAAACTTACTGTATCATAGTTCAAATACAGTAGAATTCCAGTTATCCGAATCAGTTGGGACCAGACCCCATTCGGATAGTTGGATTTTTCCGAAAAAAGTGTCTATTTTAACCTTTTCGGGATTGGCTTCGCGTTTATGCGACTGGAGTAAACTATCCGCACATACTACGGTCGCGTATTAACGTTTTCGCGATTCATGAGAAAGATTCCTGAGAACTTCAAGTCTTCGCATTCCCAAAACAAAAAGGCGTGGAAACCACCAAGAATTGTAGCATGAGAAAAAGGTAATTTTCATGAGAACTTGACGTCTTAACGTTCCCAATTTCAAAACGGTCAAAGTTAAAGACCAAGCACCGCATATGAGCGGCAGACCTTCTTACATACCGGTACTCATACCAATAAATCAGGTCTTTAAATTATACTAGTACTTCAAAATCAGCAGTTAAATAACAAAATAATACTGCCACAAATATGCGATGTCAGTCTATTTCAATTAGACCAGGCAGCGCACATTTGCGGCGGCAGTCTGTGGATTGAAATTGTCTGTCGCATAATATATGCTAAGCTAGTCTATGTGTACCGAAAAATGTTACTATGGTGGCAGCGAACCTGTTAAGGAATAAATTATTAAATTCAATAACTCTAGTGTTGGAAAACAACTATAGCCTAATAAAGCTAATGTTTATAACACTTATTTTAT
>JAGFPH010001014.1:294220-321139 GCA_018207615.1 Philaenus spumarius | reverse complement strand
CTAATGTTTATAACACTTATTTTATTGGTTTATAATTTTATTTTATTAAATAACTTGGTTAAATATGAGTTCTAACTTAAATCAAACTTACCAGTGCTATTAGGGCAAAGTCTAGCTAGCAATTCAAATCTAATATCTCGTTCAACACTCATTGAGCGAGCATGAATTTTAAAGATATGTGTTCTCCCTTCTAGATCGGGTAAACCAAATTCAACTTTGCGATCTAATCGACCAGGTCGCATAAGTGCTGGATCCAAAGTATCAGGTCGATTAGTGGCCATCAAGACCTACAAAATAAAATTCTATTATAAGTTTTAAGATATGGAATGCATATAAATGATATATGTTTCAAACAGAACATTGTATTTTAAATTGTTCTTAACCTTTCAACGTGTGACTTTTTATGAGAGAAGCTCCCCCGGCTGCGGGACTTTTTTAAGCTTTCAGGAGTTATGAAACATGTTTGTATAAAAACGTTACTAACTAACTTATTTTTTGGAATATTTTAATGATTCTTTTACTAAATTAAACAGCAGATTACATTCTTTTTGGTAATATCAATAACACATGCGGTTTACTTGTGATAACATATTTACATACCAGTCAAAAGTTAGTTTTAGTTGGTAGTCTTATCACAAAACATAAACCTAAGAAAACACTAATAAAACCAATATAAAATATTCAAAACATGATTTCCGAACGTAATCAATCGACTAACAAACATAAAAACACTACAAGTGATCAAATGTAAACAAAAACGTAGTAAACACAATGTCACAAACTTGTATGGTAAAACAGCTGTTATACTGCTGAACTAATTTCGTCAAGAAATTCAACAGAATTATCGTATGTCTTTTTTTTTAAATCCATGGTTCACACTTATATTTTGATATTGATTTCACTGACATTTCCTGACATTCCCTGACTGAATAAGTAAATTTTCCCTGACACTCGATGATAATACACATCTTGTTCATGGTCAAGTCTTTGAGAAAATTAAAAAAAAAAATAAAGGCCTCCACCATCCCCATAGCTGTCCAACGCTTTCCTTTTTTTCTTTTTCTTACAAAAAAGAGTACAATATAGAACAAAAGTAATTAAGTACTAACAAGAAAATAAGTATACAATATAAAACAAAAGTATATTAAGTACTAACAAGAAACAATCAGTTTACGTCTGTTTATTAAAAAGAAAAATATACGAAAGAACTATCAAACATATTAAACTACTATTTAGTAGCAAAATTTAAAAAAAACCTGTCTTGGATGAAATGAAGAGACAAAATTTGAAGTAAATCAAAGACTGAAGTATAGTTTTTAAATACCATAATTATTTTTTCTATTAAAAAGTATTGAACAATCGGTTTAAAAATAGTATATGAAAGAACAAACATAAATACTAAACTACTATTAGTAACAAAATTTAAAAACATTTCTTGGATAAAATTAAGGAACAAAACTTTTAGCAAATCAAAGAATGCATTATACTTTTTAAATAGCATAATTATTTTTTCTATTAAAAAATACTGCATAACAATCTGTTTATTTTTTCCAAATTTATACAAAAAACTTTTTATAAAAACAGTTTATATATTAAAAAAACTCTTATTTGGAGCCCTTAATCACAAGACTTACAAAAAATACAAAATCAATTAATCGTTCTGTTCACTATAAATATTTAAACTTATTTTTTCTTCTCCAACATCTGAATTTTTTATTTTATGTCTTCCTCTTCTTTCAAAGCTTTAAGTTTTAAAACTTTCATCTGTTCTTCAAGTTTCTTTATTTCTAAGGAAAATTTTCTTTTTTCTTGTCAGCTTAATTTTGAGTTTTACTTGTCTCTTGGAGGGTTTCCTCATATCTTCTTTGGGCAACTCTAACATTAGACAACATTATTGAGTAATAGGCACTTTCTAAATGTTTCCATAAAATCGACGGTTGCATTATCGACGGTTTTTTGAGCAACTGAACTCTGTTCTAGTAAATTTTCCACTAGCAAGTTTTTATTTGTAGAAAAACCACTTTCAACGGTAGCATTTCCATCAGAGAATGTCAAACTCAACTTAACAACTTCCCAAAGTTCTCGATAGGTTCAAGAACATCATCATCAAACATGAATAAAAGTCATCTAGTCTTGAAGAAGGCTTGCATTTTAAACGGTAAGTAAGTTTTAAATTCAATTTCAAAGTAGTATGTGCCTCACTGTAAAGAACCATTGTACTGATTTTTGGCATGTTCAGCAATGGCATCTGAGATTCTGTTTGCAGTATGAAATGATTCTAATAATATGTTCACTCTTAGTTTTCCTTGTTCCGGTTGGAGGAATATTATGTTGGGATCTGTACCGGTACCAAAACTATAAACACAACATGAATTCATATTCACGAGAAATTACAGAATAAACATATCAACTTACGAATTCATATTAAGTTCCACTTCATTTTAGCAGAATAACAAATACTGATAAGTTTAAGTATTCCTTTGTCATCTGATCTTCCAGTAAAAACAATACTTTATTACAAACAAATAAAATTTCCCTTACTTTTCAAAAATTATACTCTTTTTCCCTGACTTGCGGTATTTTTATAAGTTTTTCCCTGACGTATTAAAATTTCCCTGACATTCCCTGATTTTCCCTGACTTTCCAGAAAGTGTGAACCATGATCAGCCAATAGTTATGCTACAATATCTACAATTATACTACATTATGCTGCAATATAAATCGCTTCGAGATAGTTTCAAGTTTAGCTGCTAGATGAAAGAATCTGATGTAATTTTCCTGAGCGTATGTTATACGTCAAAACACGCCAAGGCAAAAATAATCCCGGCGTATCACGTACGGCAAAACACGTTGAAGGGTTAAACTAAAACCATAACATTGACTAATAAAAGTATCTGCTTTATTATGATCACTGTCCAACGCTACAAATGGTAATTATTATTTGTGGCTACATATTTCGCAGCCGCAGGCAGCATCCCATATAAAACTATTGTTAAAATGTCTTAATAACTGATTAATAAGTATATGACTTACCGTCTGCAATATTCTGATTTACTATCGTCATTTAAACGACGCCCGTTTCAGCTATTAAGCCATTTTCAAGTAATATTAGGTTTCCCTTTGTCAAACACAAGTACTTAACACACAGTACACATAAAAATACTTACACGCACTTAACATTCAATAAAACGAGCTCTTGAGTCGACTGTCTATCATAGTGTCCAAACTGCAGATATGCATGATAATTCATCGGAAGGGGGTAGCTGTTATCTAGCTTTGTCAAAACAGTGTCGTAGAGCGCATTCAAAAAATAAAGTTTAATTTTTCATTCAGTAAAATGTTATTTATTTTATAGTTCTTGTAAATTTCAAATTGTTCTAAAGCATTCATAAACTTTTCCTTTTTGCATTGGTGTAATATTTTTAGGGTTTGATTTATACTGGAATAACTGTGGATGATATGTTCGGCAAACTTAGACACAGTTCTTGTGAGGTTCGCATATTGTTTGGCCGAAGGGAGACGTTCTTTGAACCTTTTCTAAAATGACCTTCCTGTTTAAACTATAAATATTTTTGGACAATTGTTGCAAGACAGTTGGTATATTCCTGTGCCTTCAAATTTGTTCTTATTGTTCAAATAACCCTGCAATCTATTTTTTTTTTTTTTTTTTTTTTAAATTGAGTGTTTGACAAAGGGAAACCTAATATTACTTGAAAATGGCTGAATAGCAGAAACGGCCGTCGTTTAAACAACGATAGTAACCCAGAATATTGCAGACGGTAAGTCATATACTTATTAATCAATATATCAATATTCGGAATGACGATTATCAAGTGTCTTAGTAACTTTTGTTAGAGCCTTCCAAGGAAAGCCATACAGAAATGAAGGCATACTTATTACAGACAATACGTAAAAAAAAATTGTTTAACTTTTATGCGACATGTTCAACCAATGTACTAAAGTGTGTGTGAACGTTAAGTGTTTTGTAACAATAGTTTTATAATGTACATAATTAGCTGCCCATAGCCATAAATAACTAAATCAAACAACAAAAAGACTAAATTTGACTCAAGGTATATATAGTTCTTGAACTAACAACAATTAATATAATTATTTAGCGACAGTAAGCTAGTGTTTTAAAGAGATTTTTTTTAATATATTGATTAACCCTCCCAGTGGCAGACTGCCCAAAGTGACGTTCTCTCAGGCGCAAGATGCAGCTATTTCGACAATTAGCGAGAATTTGCATATATTTGCATAATCGATAATTTAACCCACTTAGAATAATCCAATCGCAATAAAACTGGCACCATTGGAAAGGAAATAAATTAAACTTTAATTTTTGTATTTACAACTTTTTAGTAAAACGTATATTTACATACGTAATCATCGTTTTAAAATATGCAAATCGGTCTACAGCTCTTTCCGTGCGCGAATGTGCATACAATTGTACTGTTATTTCCCACTTCTTCAACATTTAAGACCATCTACAATAATGTTTCTTTGGCAATTATAACGATACCATTGGATTCGTCAAGATTTTATCTTTCTGTTGGTGTCTTCCAATCAGATGTCACTATAAAATTACAATTTTTTTTAAAGAATTACTGTAAACCCTTGCAATTGGACGTTTCTCAACCAATGAAACAGCCCATTTGTCACCCGATATTGCGAAGGCACTGCCTTATGTTTTGACAGATTTCTTTACACCATTTTGTAGAGCAAAGTCTGAAGTTTGTAACGGTGGGAAGTAATCCAGAAATAACCGGTTTTTTGTCTGTCTAGACGACAGTTGAAATGTACGTTCTGGTGAGAAACTCTAGCGCGTATGTTCTCACGCTATTCAAATGTCCCGTCTTATACGCAGAGTGTAGCGTAGCGGCTATTCATTAGATTGATGTCATTTTGTTATTCAAATAAATATAACTCAAACACTTTTGTGACCTAAGGAAAGACAAGTATACCGTTCTTTTCTTTGATTTATCCTCTACACTTTGTTATAATAATATTTCATTTTTGGGCAAAGTATATATTAGTAAATGACGTTACAATATAGGCCTAGGTTTGTTACCAGTCGTGTACTTGGAACATAAAAACTGTTTTTTTCAAAATAAAAAATTTGAAATTGATAAATGTTTTTATACAGTTATATTTAGAACTAAATTACGAAACTTTTTTATACTTACGAAAAAAATACAAAAAATGTTTACTACTTGTTATGTAGGCCTAAAGTTGAACTTTTTCATTTCGTTACTGAACATTTTTTGTTTCTTGAGCTAATAACTTTTACAATTTCAAAATAAACTAATTTTTAGTGGCATATTTGAATTCTTTGAAGTTTCTTCTACAAAAAAGCTATTGAACACTTTTGGATTGGGGTTCATTTACTATTTTTGGCGAATTTGTAAAAATATGCTTGCAAAACGCTAAAAACAGGCTTTTCAATTTTAGCTTTAACCATGCCACTTGGAGGGTTAAAAAGTATCAATCTATTAATTAGTATTATTTTAAAGTTAATTACACAAAAACATAAAATTTTAAGAAGCACCCTATGTGTGATTTATTTATAAGGTACATTAAATAATATGCTTGTGTTATTATCAAATCAAATAATTATGATGTGAAATGTAAACTTTAATCCTCGTCAGTTTTTCTTCTAAAATATTAAAGCCATTAAAATATTTGTTATTATATAAAATATTATCAAAAATCATACCTTAATGTTTCCACGTGGATCAAAACCATCCAATTGATTAATAAGTTCAAGCATTGTACGTTGAACTTCATTGTCTCCTCCTGCACCATCATCAAACCTCGCTCCGCCTATGGCATCTATTTCATCAAAAAAGATCAAACATGCCTTCTTACTGCGAGCCATCTCAAATAACTCTCGCACCATCCTTGCACCCTGTAAAGAAAAGTTTTGCAATTGAACTACAAGTTGGAAAATTTTACTTTCAGAACTGGGAAAACTTGATTTTATGCTCAATAAAAGGATATTTTTCAGTTATTTACGGTCTTTACAAAGTTTTTTATTGCTTTTCTAACTCTTTAAAAATTACGATCACTACCTATAGTAAAATCTCGCTAATCCGGCACTATATCGCACCAGATAGTGACGGATAACTGGAAAAAAATCAAAACAAAACATAGATTATAGTATTGCACAATAAATAAATTGAATTTATTGCAAGACTTAGAAAATACTAAACCTGGAAATAATGTTAAATAAAAATCAATGTGCATACAGTAAATATTTTAGAATATATATGGGATAAGATGTATATTCAAAAATATACTTGTTATAAAGTGTATGTACAGTAAGTTTTTAATGTTTTTTTTTTTTTTATTGATAGAAACCTTTTACACATTTTCTTGGAGTCTCTAAAGTAAGAATACCGGATGCTGATATGCCATTTTCCTCAGAAAATGAGAATGCAGTGGAGAAAGCACTTGATGCAATGTCGTGGTTAGCAAATAAACTTGATAACAGTAAAAAAATTGGAACAGTAAAAAATTTGACCTTTTCCTTCAAATTTTGCCTGAAATAGGAGTGTTTCCTTCACTCTTGCATGAACCAAGCAACAATGTTCTACTTGTCGAAACTCGCCAGTTTGAACACTAAAAGATGACTCACTAATCTTGAAAACTGATGCAATCTTGACCTTGTGCTGCTTTATGTCATGTATTGTTGAGCGCCCAACATTGTATTTTTTAGAAAAATTAACAATCATGGCACTTTTTTCCAGCTGTTGTACTTTTTATTAGCATTAGTGTCACATGTTTTCATTTTCCCGACATTTAAAAAACCAACTGCACATTAGGAAGCTCGTTCGCAACCGACTGCTGACTCTTTGCAGCGATACAGACAGGTGTTTAGAAGCACGCTCATGTACATGCAGTGGCTTGAGAAAACTATGAATCATATAATTCTCAAGAATGCCGGATTACGTCCGGACTCAAGCATCGCCTGATTATAAAGAGCGTACTGTAATTGTAGATCTATTCAAATTTATAAGATATATTACTTACCTCACCAACGTATTTCTGAACAAGTTCAGATCCAATAACTCTAATGAAACATGCATCTGTTCTATTAGCAACAGCACGTGCACACAAAGTTTTTCCTGTGCCTGGAGGCCCAAACAACAAAACTCCTTTTGGAGGTTCTATTCCCAGGTTAACAAATTTTTCTGGCTGAAAAGAAAAAAAAAACATAAGGTATCAATAATCAATAAATTGTAAAATTAAACCAATAAAAATTCATGAATAGATAGTTCAAATTGGCCATCTTAATGACATTACACATATTAAAAAAACAAGAAAAGATGGACACTATTTCAATCAAAGCCTTGTAATGACACTGGAATGGTTCAAAATATAAATATTTTTAGGTTTCCACATTACAACAGGAAAAAGAAGGAAACCTTATCAACTCTTATAAAAGCGAGTGTACGTCCCCGTACATAAGTAATAATATATCAGCTGATTTCACCTATCATCTGTAAAACTTTAACAAAACCTAGCGTAGATTAAAGAACTAATGTAGCCTATAATATGTCATAAGATATGCTTTGAGAATGTAAAATTATTATAAATATAACCTTGTAAATTATGTTCATTTGTACAAGTTTAAAGAAGAGATTCACATTCGTTTGACTTCAGAAATATTCGTACATCTTCGTATAACATAAAAATCATTTGATCTATCTATATAAAGTTCGAAAGCCATTCAAATATGTGACACATACAGTCCATGTAACAGATATATATATAAATTTAACAAGTAAATTCCCATAACGTCTAAAACATAGAAGAATGGTCTGGTAGATAAAGAGACGCAAGATTCAATAATAAATATTTATAATTCATATATACATGTATAAATTCATTTAAGACGTAAAATAGTTAAAACATAATGATTCAGATAAACATAAAGTAAAAAATAAGCAGACTATATAATAAAGAATAAAAAGCAGACTTAAAAACATTAATGAATAAAAAGTATATAATGTATATAAAGTGTAGAAGAGCTCATAATAACTAAAAACAGTGGTGCAGTTGAAGAGAACAATTAAAAAGGTAAAATAAATGGTCACATAACAAACAATTTTAATAATAAAAATAATAAAGTTGAGGAAAACATATGCAAAAAACAAATTATAACATAAACGTCTATATCAGTGCATAGAGTGAGAGCAAACTTGATCTGGTCGATGGTGAAACTTTGGTTGATTGAAAAGGCAATGTACCGCAAGAGTAAGGACAAACATGGCGTTTACTTGAGTTGGTTGGTGTGCCTTGTTAGAGAAATTTCTACAAAAAGGTGGTTTTTTTGTACAGAGGAGAAGAAATGGACGTTTCATCATAAACTGTTGATGGTGTAGCATTAGTGTACGCTTAGGCGTCAAGATACATCGAGTGATTGCCGAGTAAATAGAACTTGTGTAAATGTGACCACGCGGGTGCGGTTTTGGTGCGTTGAGGATGTTTAGTGTGAAGAAAATAAATATCCAAAGTTATCATAAAAATCCTAGGTATAAATGTTGTATTGAAAAATTTCATGAGTATAAATGGCCATATAATATAATAGTTTCAGTCTGCATTTAAAATTTTTAAACTTTTTTACAGATAACTTCCTTTAATTTCAAATTGCGTCTTAAACCTATTCAACATAATTGTAACTTATATCTTATGTAAATTATTGATAGTTTGTTCTATTTTATTTTCATGATAATGATTAATTTGTCTCTGTATAATTATTTGATCAATATGAGTGAGTAAAGAGCATAGTTGTTTCGCCACGATGTCTTATATTCTTTTCATCTGCCATGATCCCTATCTAGTGTGTACTTTTGCAGTCAAGAACGCATAACCTGAGCAATTAAGAGTAAATAAGAATTTTTATAAGTAACGATATGCATAATAGAGTCAAGAAAGCATAGAGATATGTTATAATATGTGGAATATTAAGTTTTTTTTTTTAAGAGTTAAAGTGACGAAGTTTTGTAAGGTAAAATAAAGGAGGTTTTTTAAGGTGAACTGTGGATTTGTAAGTTGAAGCTAAGGTGAGTTATATGGTGAATAATTTTTGTAGTGGAGGTTAAAGAAAGAGAAGTATTTTTTGTAATTGAAGTTGAATAATAAGCGAAGAGTATTAGGGGGAATTAAGAGTAATGAAGTGTAGGTGAGTAATAATCCACATATAACGTTTTTTATTAGTTTGAACAATTTTTTTTAATTTTTCAAGTTTTTCGACGACACATTTTTTTTAAGAATCATAATCTATCATAATTATTTCATTTTTGTAACGCTTCCCGTTACAAAATGGCACCCTTTAGCGCGGGGCTGAAAAGCAGAAGAAGCCGTTTTGTAACGCATCTCGTTACAAAAATAATATTTTTATCTTTATTTGGATACTAGCTGACCCGTACGGCGTTGCCCGTGGTGGTTGGTATTTTCAGTCTTTTTAACGTAATTGTATTCTTTTTAAATGTTCAGTCAGTGAGTCTATTTGGTATTTATATATATAGATCTTAAATAATAAAAGCACTATTGTCATAATAATAAAAGATCTGAAATTATGATTTTAGTAACTTTGATCCTCCCCAAACCCCTCCTAAAATGTCGAAATTTTTCATACCCTTTCTTAGTGAGCACCTATGGACCTATAGGAAGCTACATACCAAATTTCATTCCAATCCGTTCGGTAGTTTTGAAGAAATCGTGATTTAATAACTTTGATCCCCAAACCCCCCTAAAATTTCTAATTTTTTCAAACCCTTTCTTAGTAAGCACCTATGGCCCTAGAGGAAGCTACATACCAAATTTCATTCCAATCCGTTTGGTAGTTTTTGAGAAATCGTGATGAGTGAGTCAGTGGGTTTTGGCTTTTATATATATAGATATAATAATGAATATAAATACAAAATTTTAACAAATAGACCTACAGTTTTATAACCCTTAAAATTGTACACATTTACCGAGTTAAAAATTCCCGTCAGCATAGGTGGGCCTAGATAAAGGTTGTTGTTTTTTAAATAGGATTTTTTTAAATGATGTATTCTGGAGTCTATCTAATTAATCTGCCTTTGATTTTTCCCGGGGGCTTAATAGTATATATTATGATCATGCATTTGTCTTTCTCTGATACAGCTGTTTTTCAGGGCTGTGCAAATAGTTCGAAAATAGATTCGAATCCGAATCCATCTCTGGATTCGATTGTCGAATCCACCATGCAAAAATATTCGGATTCGTATTCGAAAACGAATCCGCTAATCCAGATTCGGTTCGAAAGATCGAGTAGTGACTGAAAATATTCGAAAAATTTTCAAGGATAAAACAGTACGAATGAGAAAAAAGTCATTAACGGTTTTGAACAGAGAATGTTGCACCATGTTTTACTGCAGCCTATAAGTGTTGCATTTTGATTTTTTAATTTTTGACATTACCTGATTTAATTAGCCTATTAAATTTGTATTATGTTATTCACTTAATAATTATTATTAACTAAATTATGATACCAGTTAGAAGGTGGGCTGTATTTGACTGTGTTAAATTCCCAATAAAAAGAAGATGGACTTGGATTCAATGTTAGTTTTTAATATAATTTCATTTTAAAATAAGCTACTCACAGTCCAATAAATAATAATTTTTATAAATACCTTTTAAAATGTATAATTTTTTAATATTTGGTATCAATTCAACAAACTTTAGAGCATTCGGATTCGATTTGAATTCGTAGACTTGAGATTCGGATTCGTAGGCTTGAGATTCGGACTCGATTTGGATTCGTAATTAGCCTAAAAATATTATTCGGATTCGATTCGGATTCGTAATTAGCCTAAAAATATTATTCGGATTCGATTCGGATTCGGAATTAGCATACAAATATTATTCGGATTCGATTCGGATTCGAAATGACTGAAAAAATATTATTCGGATTCGATCTAGAATTTCTGGATTCGCAAAGCCCTGCTGTTTTTCTTTGGAACAGATGGCATCACAATGAAATTTGACACACTTATAGTATAGAGCTGCTAACCTACAAATATTCCAATAATTAAAACTAAAAAAATTTTAGAGCTAAAGTTTGGTCTAATATTATTAATAACAAAATTAAAATATTATTTTACTAAACTAATTTATATTTCAGAGATTTTTTCAATAAATTTATGTTGTCAATAATAAAAGACTCATTGAAGAATATTAATTCACTGATGAGTAGCAACTAAATGCAGAAGGAATTGAATTGCCTTGAAGAGCACAGCAATATCACTAGACAGAAAACCAAATAATATACCATGAGTTTAGGTTGAGTAGGATGACAAATATCTACGGATCATTTGGAGCGAGTTAAAATAATCATAAGCAAGAATGATAAAAAGTTTTTGTTTCTTAAACTAAAAGTCTTAAAGTGGTGTTCAAACATACATATTTGTCAAACAAAAGCATTGATGCAACAGACTGGGCGTGGTCGTCTTACCGCTACAAAATAATGCGTGGGTATTCTGCAAAAGGTGGAGGAGGGAGGGGTAGATAACAAGTCTAACTCCCTCAACACCTGCCGCTTTCACTGTTAGTTTCGTATTGTTCTCTGTGCTTATTCAAAACTTTAATTTCTATAGCCAATTGTTTGTGTCGAATAATTTTGCTGGGTGTTTGTGTTTAGTTTAACGCATTACATATAAATTTTTCTTTAAGTGTGATGGCGTCAAATTCGAAGAAAAGCACACTTTCTTAAACGTTGAAGCGAAATTAATTTTTTTTAGAAATTAACAAAAAAAGAGCGAAAGTGGAGCATCTTTTGCAAAGATTTATGGGGTAGGAACATCCACTATAAGTGACATTAAGGCGATAAGAGCTCAGATCGACCAATTTGCTTCAAAACTGGACTGAGAAGAAGGGGCAAGGGGCGCTAAAAAGAAAAACTGTTTGTTCAGCAAGCAACAAAGCATTGGAGGATGCAATGTACATGTGGTTCACCCAAAGGAGACGTCTAGGAGGGCTAAAATTTCAGACCCACTGATCTGCGAAAAAGCACTACAATTGAATGAGCAGCTTAATGGAATGACAGATTTTAAAGCCAGTTCTGGATGGTAAAGTCTGGACATGGTATTAGGGAACTGGACATTCAAGGAGAGAAAATTTCCTCGGATTTAGCGGCTGGATGTACTTTTGTTGAAAAGTTTATAAAAGATGTAATTGAAAAAGGTTATTCTAGGGATTACGTGTACAACGCAGATGAGACGGGTAAATTGGCGAGCTCTTCCACGTTCCACGCAAGTCACTGGCGTCAATACGTGAACAATCCGCTCCCGGGTTTAAAGTGAGCAAAGGAAGGATTACTGCAATGAGATGAGGTAATGCAAGTGGGGGAGCACAAAATAAAATTGTTGGTGAAGAGCAAAACCCATGAAGTTTTAAAAACTGTACTCTTCCTGTTTCATACACATCACAAAAAGGAGCTTGGATGAGTTCAGTCATTTTTCTTGAATGTTACAAGAATGAATTCATTTCTAGTGTAACAAAATACCGTGAAGAGAATAATAAAGATGGGAAAGTTTTGCTTATCATTGATAACGCACCTCAAGTGCAATTTCTCCCAGCCAACGTCACAGCCAGGGACTATCCAGCCAATGGACCAGGGAGTGATCCAAAATTTTTTTTTAAATCTACAGAAAGCAGCTCCTGCGTCGCCTTTTGTTGACAGAAAAGGATGAAGAAAGTGTGGTACATGAGACGTTTACTGGGCTGATTATTTAGTTTACTCCACCCAATTCTGTTACACTAAACGGCGGGTTTCCTTTGGGGCCATGGTAAACAACCAACACACAGGGTTAAAATTTGAAAGCAACCAACTTAAAACAATCCTTACACGGGTAGCCAGCTTTGACCAACACCAAATTTATATTATAACAATTACTAAACACTAAAGCACTAGACACTATTACACTATTATTAGGTTAGTAGGGCATTTCCAGCCTTGTTACGCGATTCGCCCCAAACCTAGACTAACTCATATCGCGGGATTATACACACAAAAGCGGTAGCCACGCACAAATTTCTAAGCTGGCCATAATACAATTATGCAACAACGAGGAAAGCCGATAATGGTTAATCAATCAGCGATCAATTCATTAAAAAATTGAACATTAACGATAACATTTACATGCTTGCAGATCCTTGGGATTCTCTCACCAAAACCAACTTGCAAAAAGCCTGGAATAAATTATGGCCTGAAGAACAAAGTACTGGTGAAGAAATTGCAAACAAAAACGAAAACTGAGGTGTAAACGAAGTGACAGAAATATGTAGCGCTATCCTGGGATTCGAACAATGCAATGAAAATGATTCCAGTGAGTGGTTACCTGTTAACAACAACGATCCTGGGTACCAGATTTTGAGCGACGAAGAAATAGTTTCCATGGTGTCAAAGGGGACGCAGAAACAGATGAGTCAGATGGGGAAAATGAAGGTGAAAATGAAGAAGCAGGGAAAACCCATTCGGAAGCTTTTATGGCAGCAGAGACTCTGTGTCATGGCTTGAGAAACAGACGCTCGTACACCCAGCTCATCTTATTAAAACGAATCAAAGACTTGGCCGCAAAAGCGAACCACTACCGCAGTTCAAAAATAAATAACAGATTTTTTTAAGAGCTCTGACACGTACAGTATTCTGTATTAGATATATTGTACATTACATATGTATGTATATTCTATCATTTAAATACATTATAAGTTCGTATTAATGAATGGTTTTATTTATCTGCTCCAATTATTTAACCACTTAAGTGAATTATTAACGGTTTTAGCAAGTTCTTTTTACAACCTCAAAAACTAAAACAAGCTTTTTTGTTTTGTTTTTTTCAAAAATCCGGACATTTTGATAATCTTTACAGGGTCCAGTCACAATTAATCCGGATTATCGACGCTCTACTGTAAATACTTCTAGATAAGGACTAGGACACAACCGATGTTGATACCAATATACAGAAATAAAAGTATGATAACGTTTGGCCCCTGACGTTCGATTTTTCATATGTTCCAAAAAGCACAACCATTATGTGTTGTGTACCTGCAAAAACCCCAGGTTCATTTCAGTAAATTCTCAGTGTTTTACAAAAAAATAAGTATTACATTTATTTATTAATAAAGTTTTATGATTTAAGAAAATTGTGGTGGCATAAAATGTTCTATAACGTGGAACATTTTATAAGTAAGTGTGAATGGATGTTAAATATAAAAATGTTTAAATTGAACTGTTATTTTTTTTAATTATCCTTGAAAATAACATAGAAAAAAAAATATCTTGAACCATTTCGTCCACATAACATAATTCTATATTTAAAAATTCTACGAAAAACTTAAATTTCATTAAATTACATTGAAAAATAAAAATACCCGAGTTATTAATTTTTTTTTTGTAAATTACTATACTAGCGTATAAGGTGCCGTATATATAGTACTGATATTTTTAGTCTGCAATATCTGATTATCATAGAGTAGTTTGATTATTAAGAACATTTATTTCTTTGTACTGTAGTTTGATTGTACTCGGAATCAAAATTATATAAGGAAGCATTGGTTAACCGGAAAAATTGATTATCCGGAACACTGCCGCCCCCTTTATTCTGGATAAACGAGGTTCGACTGTACTTTCATTGGATAGACCTGCAGTTTTCTATTAGTGTTTGAATTGAATTTTCACTAACAGGTGAACATACTCGCTTCATAATTATTACTATAGAATAAAAATAAATAAAAAGGTGTAAAAGAATCACATAACACTATACACTAAGTACGGTTATTTATATCTGACAGAAACAATTATCACCTGTCATCACAATTATCTTTGTCGTAGTGAACATAGATAATATATAGAGTAAGATGATCATAGAAGTAAGTAGAACTGTTTTTTCCAATTCCATTGATATAAAATAAAGATAGGTTCGTAAATGATTTGTATTTTATATGATTTTTTCTGAACGTAGAAAAATCGAATATCGTGAGCCAAAACGTAAAAACGGGTCAACTTTATCAGGTCATTAATTTTAAAAGTGTCTTTGACACAGAGTAATCTGTAGGTTGGTAATTTTGAAAGTATAAAATTACGATTTAAGAGTATCGGATGGGATTTGCATGATTAATAATGTTAAAAGTACCTGTGAAACAGACACGATACACGGGATCTTTAATTTGATAATTATCATTTAGAAATGGATGATTTGTGTTGATAAGCATCAACCCTATCGGTAATGTCAGCTTAGGTCTGTTAAGAACATTATTTCCTCTTCTCAGTAAAGTTGTGGCTTGGGGAAAGCAGATATTTATGTTGAAGTAAAACACAAAAGAATGTTTGGAAAATAATTACACTACTATATTGTTTAAATGATTTTGAAATAAATCTAACTATAAAAAAATATATAGTGTAGATAAAATAAACAAAGTTAAGTTGACATTTTATACTTTTGTTAAACCCTATAATGGTACAAAATACCATCACATAACTTCATCAGATTAAAAATCAAATTGTAAAATTTAAATGTACAAATTAAAGTATTTAGGCCTAACCTCAAATGAAAGGTAAAAAAACACAACGAACCTGTTCAGATGCCAATATTAACATAACCTAATTTAGGCACATCTAAATCAAAAACGTATTAAACAAAGAACTACACCACACCAATAAATTCACACTGGAGATTATTTAAATGTATATCTTATCTTCTAAAGCGAGAGATAATTGTTTGTCTGCTAAATGGATCTGGAATCTCCGTCTAAGGATTTTTTATTTTTTTATTTTATATTAGGCTTTTGGCCACGAGAAATCAATTGGAAATGGTCACCAGTCTGGGAAAATTCGTTTTCTACGTCTTTTTATTAAATTTAGAAGTGAAATTTGTCCATTTTAAACAATACAAAGCACAGCTGATGCAAATGTTTTCAATGCCATTACAATAATCATCTGCTTTCTTTTAAACTGTATATTTTATTAGAGGTAAGCCTAAAATGTTGTATCTATTTATAGTTACCATGGCAACGAATACATAATAAACATACCCTTTATTTAGTTGTTTAATGTTATAGGCCTAACCTAAACGATGTTCACGGAAATTTGCAATAATAGTAGTTATTGACGTGAGCGAACTAGGCTCTAGGAATAAATCGATATTGAAATAATACTTTAATTTAGGCCTGACTTATTTCTGAGGCATAGCGTTGAGACTGTGGTTAATCCTTTAAACTGTATTTTTATTACAGGTAAGCCTAATGTTGTATATACCCTTTATTTAGTTGTTTAATGTTATAGGCCTAACCTCAAAACTCAATAATCCAATATTTATTATTGAAATCATAGCCCTGCTTATAATCGAGCTTTAGCTCGGTCTCCAGGTATTTTAGTATTTATTCAAAAGATAAACAAACACAACACCATTATAGTTATCCATGTAACAGAGAAACATAATAATATGTACAAATATGTAATATTTGCCGATGGGCAAATACAAAGCAAGGCCTAGATTAAAATAAGTAACCGATATATTATAAAATGATCTTATACTTCGAACACAAACAAAATTTACACTTTATTACAAAGATAACAATGAAAAACATCCTAGAATTATTTATAATGTATTAATGTTATTGTAAATAGAACTGTATAAAAATTAGTAAACAAAACAGATGTAAATAAGAATCATGGCCAATAGCCTCGAACCCAGAGTCAATTTATTATGTCGGGATAGAAATAAATTCTCTTTTAAGTACATAAACAATGTTTGTACACCAAATGCACAAGCAAGTTATAAAAATAATTAAAGTATCAAAATATCAAATATATAAAAAACTACAACAGCAAAAGTGTAATACGGACTAGCATATAATCTCGAACCCAGAGAGAGTATCAGCTATGC
Source organism: Philaenus spumarius (assembly GCA_018207615.1). Lineage (NCBI taxonomy): Eukaryota > Metazoa > Arthropoda > Insecta > Hemiptera > Aphrophoridae > Philaenus > Philaenus spumarius. The sequence continues at coordinate 304,223 of JAGFPH010001014.1, read as the reverse complement.
GCAAGCTGGGATGCGCGGCCAGGAGCAGTTTGGTCTGCGCCGATCGCACCAAGGCAAGCTGCCGGAAGACATTTTGAATTTCCGTGGGAGCGGTAAAGAGAACCTCGCGATGTTCAATTTGAAGAAGATAGCGTCGGTTTAGTTAGTTGGCGTCGGTTCGTTGTAAGCCTAAGTTGACTTTGTGTTTAGTCCAACTAATAGTAATGAAAATTATTGGAAATAAGGATAATCCAGTGTGAAACTAGATAAACAGTGTGAACTTTATAATATCACACTTTAAATTTACATAACACTAAATTTAAAAGAGGAAATATAAAAATTGACTGTGTAAAAGTACCTTTTGAATTCAAATTGAAAGTGTTAAATTCAGTGCCACCAACCAGAACTTGGTATATTCTGGACAGTTTATAATTCAACGTTTTTAATACACTAATCAATTCTCTGGACATCTTCAAAAATTAAATCAAATTATTAATTGAAAATTTTTTTGTTACAAATTATATTAAATTCAGTCTCAAATGCATACAAGTAAAATAAAGATTGCTCATGCTACACGAGTTGCCTGACCCCGAGATCATAAATTCTAAATTTAATATAAACGAATCATTATTATATGTATCAATAATTGTATATAAAAAGTTTAAGACAATTGATAAATAAAAGAAAGTGAATCTTGTCGCTCTACCAAAACGTATCCGTCTATTTTATTGTAATTTAGATCCAATAAAATATAATAGAATAAAGTTATTAAGAAAATTATTATAAATTGGTACAACCAACGTGTTGGCTATTGAAAATATATATTACATAATTACTAGTGTTGCAAAAGGATTATAACCCAAGGAAAATATTTCCAAACAAAACACTTTATACAAATCTAAATTCATAAAGAGTTGTCATTTCAAAAAACAAATTATACTAAAAAAACATATTTTTATACAAATGTTTTATATAAGTATATGTGTAAACTTACATGTAATAGAGGAGTTTCAACAACTTCTCTTAGTTTTTCTATTTGCTCCTTACAGCCTCCTACATCACTGTAAGTCACATCAGGTTTCTCTTCAACTTGCATCATGGTCACAGTCGGGTCTATCTTTGGAGGCAGGGGGATATGGATCTGATACTTGTTACGGTCCACACTAAAATATATATTTTTATAATTTTAAAATTCTATCATAATTAATGAAGTTAAGTTTAGTTTCATTTTAAAAAAAAGTTCTCAAAATAATGTTTGTATTTTATTACTGTAGTTTATCGGTAGCTGAAACAATATACAGTTATTGATTGTTATGTGATTTTGTCACAGTTTTATGTGTAAAAGTAAATTAATGGTGAATATACAAACATAGCCATTAAGTTTAACTTTAAGTATTTTTTCCCAGTTTATAAAAAATATAAAATATACAAAATTGAAATTAAAGTATTGTAACACATGTGTATAATCTGTAGTAAAAATTGAGCGCGGAATCAAGGCTGATTCTCTACATTAAACGTCCCCCTACATTCTACAATCTGGCCAATCTGGCTCTCTCGTAAACTATTAGATTTAAAAGGGATTGTTTCACATTTTCCTTCCTTCAATTAATACTTTCCCAGGGAAGTGTGATTGCTTTTCCTGGTTTCTCTCAGATGGCGCTCAAGATTTATACAATCACTGCACCACCACTTTAAAGCGCACTGTATTATTATCACTAAGGTGGAAAACTACCTACTAGCTCGAAGGTGGAGTTGCATCAAAACAGTTTTTCTCGTTTAATTTTTAAGTTAATTTATTAAATGAAAAAACTGATTCAACTCTCACCTTATTCGGTTTGATAAGACTTCACTGTGTGTAGGGCTGGCATATTAAAGTGATATGTGAATGTAAAATGTTAATAATTTCACATGAGTAGCCTACATAGAGTTTTCTATTAGTTTTCGTGATAATATTTTAATAAATTGTTTTATCACCAAACGATTGACGATAAATGTCCGAAACATGTGTCATGTATATTTTAATTTGAAAAACTTTAAAAGTTTACTGGCAGTAAGTGTCATCAATGGAATGTGCCAGAGAGAATCTTAGAGAATATGAACAGAGAAATTTGCATTTATACAGATAGCCAGGAAGCTTTGAAAGCCCTGAGCTCAAATGAGTTCAGGTCAAAACTAGTCTGGGAATGCGTCGAATCCATGAAACAGCTTGCGGGTCTCAACGGAATACACTCTGTTGGGTACCAGGACATGTTGGCATAGATGGAAACTAGGGATGTGTCGATACCAGATTTTTCGATTCTCGATACCGATACTTTGAAAAATCGATTCTCGATTCCCGATACCAATACCTAAAAAAAAAAAAAAAACTGCGAAAAAAAAAAATAAAATGACGAATGTCCGCAAAGAATACGACGTCCGAATATTATTAGCGCTAATTTTAAAAAACGCCGGCGTTAAAAATAATTTAAGTACCACAGTAAATGCCCGCAAATAATCGATGCCCGAATATAATTAGTACCAATTTTATGAACTACCATTGGTGAAATGTTATTAAAAATAAAATGACGAAAGTCCGCAAAAGAATACGAAGTCCGAATTTAGTTCTAATAAAACGCGGCATCCAAACGCAATTTAATATACAACAGCGTATGTCCGCGAAAAAACCTACTCCCGAAAACAATCTAATGTCCGCATAAGAAAATACAATTAACCTAGTCCAATGAAAAACACGTGAGAGTTTCAGTAACGAAATAGCAGAATGCGTTGCAATTTAAAATAAAACAAGTTTTTAATTATTCGGAATAATATTTTTTACGACTGACTAGGATTGCGTTACTCGGAATATCATATGTTTTGTTTCTGAACGTTCAATTCGGATAAGTTCAGAAATAATCGGAACTCCAATCATCGAAAATTTGATTCGACGGCGTTCGTTTAGTCCCGCCGAAGTCTGAACAACTTGTTAGAACAAAGTACTGTAATATCAAGTTAATAACGCTGTGTGTAAATACTTACAGTATTCAGTTTTAGTGCAGTGTTTTATTCATTTTTTTTATTAAATTTTAATATTGTGTCGATTTGTTCGGGTAATTAAATTGTGCAGGCCTACTCACTTACGAAGGGCTGCCAAGCGCTCTGCTAACTCAACAGCCGCCGCTGTTCCGTTGAGCGCCCAAACTCCCTGAAGTCCGGCTGATTATGCGAGTAAAAACCTTTAAATTCGGAATTACGTGCACGACGTGCAGTACTGTAATGTACTTATTTATATTTACAGTACATTTCCGCTTTCGGATAATCGACACTATACTGAATTAACATATTAATTTGATTAAGTTTAGTTAGTTGAGGATATGTGGAAACTTAACCGGAGTTGTAGGCTAGTCTTTTCAGCAATGACATCGAAGTGTAGCAATATTTTATAATAGACGTTGAAAGTGATGGACTTTTGTCTGTAATTTAACTTAGCTGAATACTTGTATTTAATTATCTGTACATAACATACTTAATCATTTCAGTATTCAAATTAAATCTTATACTTTACTCTTAAATTATTGTTAAATTCCTTGAATAATAAATAGAACCGATTTGACTCTAGAACTGGGAACCAAAAAAAAAATGGAACCGACCCGTCTCTAAATAAAAAGTAAAACAAAGGAATTCCGTCCGGACTCCCATAAAAATCATAAATCACGGGTAACGTAAGTCCCAACAAGTTTTACCCGACTTCAAACAAATAAAATTATTACTTTAAAGTTTAAATACTTTTGTTACCTATCTATAAAATGTGTTATTTTTCTTTACAACAGACACCCTAATTCTATAGACACGATAACAAACGAATCCATAAGTGTTTGACCTTGAGCCTACTCTAGACTTCTTGTGTACAAATAACAGCCTACGCATGAATAAAAATAAAACAAGAAGCGTTTACTTATGAAAGGAAACAATTGCCTAAAACATTTTACTGGGGAATTAACTTACATAAAATTAATAATGTTTTACATTTTCCCTACTGATATTTATTGTTAAATGCTGAATTGAGTTAAAATACAGAGAATGCGATTGCAAATACCGGAGATTACATTCACGGAGTCTATACGAGAACGAGCAGTTCTGACAACTGAGTATCTCGTGGTATCGGTAATCGGTATCGAGTTTCGGCTATCGATTCTCGATACCGATACCAAAGCTAAAGTATCGGTGGTATCGAGAATCGGTATCGAGAATCGACCCATCCCTAATGGAAACGAATGTGCTGACAAACTGGCAAACAAGGCATCAGGACCTCAACCTTTCTGTGGCATACCCAAGACGGCAGCTATGCAGGTGGTTGCCGACTGGGCAAGACTGGAACATGGAAGGAGGTGGATGAGTATCTCTGGATTGAGGATGAGCAAATTTTCACTTCTTGGTCCATCAAGACAAACTGCATCCGACATTCTGTCATTAAGTAGGTGCAAGGTAAAGGAGGCGGTCGCTCTAATCACAGAACATGGCCACTTTAGGAAACACATGAAGATCATGGGAATTTTTACTGGAAATCCTAAATGCAGGAAATGTGGCCTGCATGAGGAAACCGCAGAACACCTAATTTATGAGTGTGAGAGGCTGGAACAGGTCAGTTATAAAACCTTTGGTAAATTGAATAAAGGACAAACCATACCTCAAGATAACCTTGTTAAAAGGATTCTTAAGTTAAATGGGCTTATGGATCTTGACAAGGGCAACTGAGGGATCAACATCCTTACGAGGGAGCGCAATAAGCCCTAGAGGCTGACGTGCATAAGGATCTGGACCGCCCACAGAAGAAGAAGAAGAGTCATCAACAGTTTTATATACAAGCATAACTGGTTGTTTTAGATATCCAACTGTAGTAAAAATATAGACTAGAAGGAAGTTCTAGAGATGCTATGTCTCACTAAGAAAGATTATGTGTCTATTTAAAAATTTTATTATACAGCTTAATAGTACCAAAAAAAAAATTGTAACAAAATCTCATCTATAAATCTGTATTACCGACATAGTTTCATCTATTCCATGAATTGTGGAAAAATATTTGGATAAACTGAGGGCAGGATTACTAAAGTACTGATAATCTTGGTTAACTGACAAGTTAAATTTAAATGTTCGTAGTATTTAGTATTGAATTACCCGACTCTCATTCCTTCCTCAATGTCTGTAGGAGCGACAGAATCAGCCAAATCCACTACAAACTTCGCAAACTGCTTCACATTGATGATGTATTTGGGATCATCTGAATCAGCGTTAATGATCTTTGTACATCGTGCAACCTAGAACAGAAATGTCAATTTAAAAAGTTAACCCTTAGATATTCATTTAAGTTTAGACATTTCAAATATTATTTTATTTAGCTGGGATCAACTAAGCTATTATTTTTAAGACTAATGATGATTTCAAATTTAAAACCACTAAACTGATTAATACAATTTCTTAAATGTATACAAATAAAAATAAGCTACATCAGTCACAATCATTTCTTGATAAGATATTGAATTCATTTAGAGACATTAAACTTACCTACTTTAATTGCCTAGTTAAAGAGTTAAACCCTTACCAGTTTCTTTTTCCCCAAAAAAAATTATATATTTTTAGCCCAATTTTGTCTATTCCATATGATTCTATAATGCTAATACTTAGCCTACCTAAAAAAATAATGTTGGAAGCATGCTGTTGCATACTAATGTTAGACAGCTAAGCTAACCTAGCAACTCACAATGAATTTAGAAAATTGTAAACATTAAGAAAACAAACTAATTACTATAAAAAAATAGGCCCCCTATAAACCAAACAATAAACATCCACTTTTTTTTCAAATTTACTAAAAACAAATATAAATCTATAACAAACAGCATTTATTGAACTTTAAAAATCATTGTAATTACAAAGATAGAAAAGCTTAACTCTAGCGCGTTTCTGAAATACAGAGAATTTACTGCACTGTGATTAGCAGTTAAACACTACTAAGATTTATTAAAGCTATAGATTAAATTATAGCCTATATGTAACAGTTGAAGTATTAAACTTTAAACAAAATGGTAATTTAATGGGCAACTGACTGAATGTTGCTCAAGTGTAGCCTACATTAATATTAATCCTTCTATTCATTTTTTTTAAAATTTAAATTATTTACCTGCAAAGGTTGTTCGTTTTGTAGTGTCTGTTTGTCTGCTGCCAAATCCCACAGCGCTGGAGGAGCAAGGCCGGTGTCTGACTCTTTAATACCAGTTAATTCATTAACTCTTTTTATGACGGTTTGAATATCATCTTCCACAGTCTTGATACTCTTTGTGTACTGCCCTTGTCCCTAAAACCAACAAACCAATTTTAGTCCCATCAAATCTATTTCTAACGATTTATCTAAAATAATTATAATATGCTGACGCGAGATGACAAGAAAGCGGCTATGAGTATAGGGAATGAAGTATGGATTCTTTAACACTGAATCTTAACTAGTACTTATTTCTTACCTTTGTTCTTGTATCCGGCATCAACTATTGGTGTCTCTCATTAAGTGGAAAGTGCACAAGAAAAGGTTCCACTACACTTGTCAAACTATTGCACCAGACTAAAATGTTTAACACATCTTTTAGTGTGTAATTCATTCCCGGATATAATCAAGTCTGTAAACTGCTGTCTACAGATTCAAAGTTGTTTTCAAAGCAGACAACACATTCCAGTTTTGAGGTATACTTCAGAAGGAGTATGTTTATTGTTTCATTTTTATGAATATTAGAAACGTTAATTTAATGTAGGCTAGGCTATAAAAGTATTTTATTTTATATTATTATATTTAATTTCAAGTTTTCCCCAAACAACGTTGAAAGAATTTTGAAGCTCTCCGTCAATCAAATCAGCGATGAAAGAAATGAACTATTTTACACAGGTTTCTATGTGCACATCAAGACCGAGGCGCGAAGCACTAAACATGCTCCTTTGACGGGATTTCATTCATATCAATTCTTTTTTCGGCTGTAGAGGTTTTCTTGCGGGCAAATTTTTACAACAGGGTTGTTTTTTGGGACATATCACATCTTTTTGCATGAAGGAGAAAGAGGAAAACTCCATCAATACGAGATATTGCAATAAAATTGCTTTATCTCCATCCAGCAGGACTTCGTAGAGGTTGGAGTTGTATTTACTATTTTTCCAAGCGTTTGTTAATTCTTTAGATAAAATTAATATTAGGTTTCAATAACGAAATATTTTATTATTTAAAGAAATAATTTTTAATATTTGTTACTTGAAGTGAAATATAAAGAATAAATCCTGAAGTTTTCTTGATGAATTTTTTATTAAAATATTTTAATATTTTTTACATTTTGTTTATGCTGTAAATAACTAAAACAGTTTTTGTTGTTTATTATTTCTAATATCTGACCCGTTAAAATTTGTGTTATATAAAAATGGAGGAACAACTAAAGTGTCATACGTCTTATCTCAGCCATTTACTACACTTATCGCATGGTAGAACGTTGATGTCAACCAGAAAGTAAATAACTATTTTAATTTTTAAGTTGGCAAACCAACTTCATTTTAAGGAGGTTATTTGTTTTTTTTTTTTTTTAATTAGTAACCCTCGTAACATGGTTTATTTTTCAGCCCATCTCATATGTTATTCTTAAAAACAACAGACTTCATCTAGGGTTACCTAACTATGCCGACAGGAATTTTTAACTTGGTAAAAGTGTACAACTACAAGGATTATACAACTGTATGCCTATTTGTTAAAATGTTTTATTTAACATTATTATATATTTAAAGAAAGATAAAAATATTATCTTTTAATGGCTTTTTATATCATAATGATAGATTAATATATATTGATTAATTAATATTGATAGTATTAATTGAAATGATTTAGACTGAGTTATTAATAATTTAGGCCTAATGAAAAAATTAATAATGAAATAGGTTTATATGTTACACAAAGATGTACGAATGTTTCCGAAGTTAAACGAATAGGTACTTCTTATTAAAATTTGTATAAAAGAATATATTGATGACAAAAGGTTGTATTTATACACAGTTTATAACCTCAAAGCAAATCTTATAACGTATTATAACATACATTAGTTCTATAACTCAGATTTTAAAATATCAACTTCACTAGAAATTATAATGATTGAATTTGTAAACATAATCCCAAAGTATAATCTACGCTGGGTTTTGTTTAAGTATTACAGATGTTGGGTAAAATCAGCTGTTTTTTATTAAAATTTAACAAATAGGCCTAGTGTTTTTGAATTTAGAATCAGTAAAAAATAGTTCAACTGAACTGAAATAATGATAATGAGGAAATACGTGACCTCATTTCCCAATAATTGAATTAACTGAAGATTTTTGAATTATGAACAAAAAACATTTTTAAGAAATAATAGACCATTCTGTAATCATTCTACTGAAAATAACCTATCAGGTGTAGATTTTGACCACTTTTTCACCCCCCCCCCCCCCCCCCCCTATTGAACAACTCTGACAAAATCTTGATCCTTTCTAACTTCTAAAAACTAACTCCCCATTTTAGAGCGGATGGAGTTTAAATTGCACAAAATGCAGTTCCTTGGAGCATATCGAATATGTGTGCAAAATCTAACCTCGATCCGTTATTTCTGTGAAGCTGTAACCCCGTCGAAAACAAGAAGTAGAAACATTTTTAAAATAGCGATTTTCAAACATTCATAACTTCGACATCTGATGGTCCCAAGAGTTTAAATTTGGTACACGTCCTCAGGAGCACTTTGAAAATGGGTATATGAAAAATCAATACTAGTGACCCCCCCAGAAATCCCCCTTTTTTGTTGGGGAGGGAAAAATTGCACAAAAGGCACTTCGTTGGAGCATAACCAATGTGTGTACAAAATATAAGGTCGATCCTTTTAAGTTTGTGAGGCTGTAGCCCTGTCAAAGAACAAGAACAAGAAGTAGAAAAACTTAAAAAATAACGATTTTAATACTTCCATAGCTCCGTGATCTGATGGTCCCTAAAATTAAAATTTGGTACACGTCCTCAGGGGCCCCTCGAGAATAGGTGTACGAAAAATCAACATCATTGACCAACAGGGGGTCGAGGTAGGGGAGGATGAAAACCCGTACTTGTTATGTCACGTAAACAGTGTCCTTGGTCGCCGTCTCGTTCTCGATTTTCTTGGCGGGCGCAGGACCTAGATAAATATAATAAAACACACTCCACGTTTTTTTCAATAAAATTAAATATTTTCTACCGTAATAGTTGTTGTTTAAAAAACCTGTTTTTTAAACTATAGGCCTAATTTATGTTCTTATTTTTTAGAGTCTCAAAACGGAATCAAAAGTAATTGTAATCAAGAGACTCGATTTTTTGTATACCTATCGTATGTGTGGCATTAGATTTAAAATTATATGTGTAAAATTTAGAACGGTAAGTTATGTAAATTATTGTAGTGGCATGGACCTTGACACGTGTGCAAATTTTCAAGTTTATCAGACATCTTTAAGTTGGTGAAAATTACGTTAAAAGATTCTGTTACACTCAGATCAAGATAATATAAAGCGTGTAATAAAAACATTTTTTCTTAAAGCCTAGACAAGATGGTAACTACTCCGTTGTTTTTAATTCTTAAAACTTTTGCAAACTATGTTAACCAGACCTTTTTAGGCTGTCGTTCAATTTGCCTTTTTTTCCTGCTTAAAGCTTTTACTGCACATGAAAGTTAAATTAATGAAGACAAAAAGTGAAATAACATAAGTTAAGTTAGCCAACATCTAAAGCTGGGTTTGAACAAAACTACATCGCCGCTTTGCCAACCGAGCTACCACTGCTCCTCAATCAATATATCAATAGAGTTGGATAGGGTAATTAAGAAATACTTTTCTGTTGGCTTAAACAGCTTTAGTTGATAAATTTAGTCCAATAGTATTGAGGTTTATGTTAAAGTTTAAAATGAAGGTAGGGGTTAAAATTAAACTCCCAATTAATATATAACATTTTGATCCAGTTGGGATATAACAAATTCACAAAAAGTTG
>JAGFPH010001014.1:238743-281781 GCA_018207615.1 Philaenus spumarius | reverse complement strand
CACACAGACACACAGACACACATACAGACACACACACAGACATCACTCCGAAAACCACTTTTTTAGGTTCAGGGGGACCCAAAACGGATATTTCCACCAAAAACTCAAACTCGAAAATTTTGACGAATACAATACTTTCTCCATATACTATGGTATAGGGGGAGAAAGTAAAAAAGGAAATTACATAATTAAAATTATATTTTATAAATTATAAAATGACTCCCAACGAGTGGGGCATTTAAAATTCCATTTTAAATACATTATAACAATTTAATGTGTTAAGGAATTTTTTATGGTGTTGAAAAGCAGTTAAAGAAAAACAATGTATTATTACGAAATCACCTTGTCTGTGTGCCTATGTTAAAAATTTGAACAGTTTCGTTATGCAAAGTGCTACAAATAGGATATTTTGGTTTGTGTGATATATAATCGAAAATCGGGTAGAAAAAGGAATACTTGCAAAGTACTGTCTGCAATTTGTTATTTAAATAATTCTTTCAAAATTTGCATATTTAAATTTCATAATTTCAATTTTTATTTCTTTTGTAATGTAACAATGAATTATAATATGTGGTATTAAAGCATCAAAGTCAATCATCATGTGAGTTGATTTTCATTGACATAAAAATTTCCTACAGGTACTTGTGCAATAATCGACCCGACAAAATTCAAAATTTAGTAGAACAGTTTATAATTTTAATATCGTGCAATCACTTACAGCTGTACGGGAACGTTTATTTGGCACTGATAGAGTTAGGGTATGTGATGTCACAAGACATGTGGTCTAGGAACTGGGTCACGTCTGATACAAGTGATTCACCGAAAGATGAAATTTGAATCCATATAGCACGTGTTATGAATGTTTGTTTACAAGTGAGGATTTTTTGAAGTTATAAATTTAAAATAATTCTGTTTGAGCGTTTCTAATTGAAATATATTGACATTTAATAAAAATAATAAAGAATAATGAATAACAAGAAACACATTCTATATAATTTTTATAATTAACAAGTTTTTTAAAATTTTATTTTTAACTTAGAAATTGGCTAGCCGGGAACAAATATTTTTTTAACAGTTTAACCTATCTTTATATACATTTTGTAACCAATCATTACAATATCAATGGATGGAAAAATAAGCATTATAATTAGATATTATAGGTATGTGTGTGTGTATTTATGTGTATATTTAGTTTGTTATCATAATTTAAATTTTATTGATATTTTAATATTGCTAATGTATCAATTATTGATTGTACTTTATTATATTGCATGCCTACTTAAAGGGTCGGCTCTAGCTGTCGGCGAGTGTCTTATGGTTATGAGTCTTATGTTGGCTGACACTCCATAAGACCAATGTTAAATTAAAATCCAAATTTTTCCTTTATTTTTGATCGGATAATTATGAACGATATGTCATTTTAAAGCTATGGCCAATATGCATGCAAATGGCTTTTCCAAAACTAAGAAAAACATTTTGTTTAATATTTATTAACAATTTAAAACATTGATTTTTAATATTTTTTTATGTTGTCGCTATTAGTTATAGCGAAAAACTACCAAGCCATTCGCATGAAGAATTTCGTCCCCAAGAGTTTGGTATTTTTTTTAAAACGAAATTTGAACAGTTGCGGGTTTTAAATGGATTTAGGATGAGCAATGTCCGCGAACCTACCGCCGCTACGCTGGAGTCGCAGGTTGCTTTCTGTTTTACTAAAGCCGACCCAAGTTATCACTGTGTTTAAGACCTGCCTTATATAAATCTAACATTAAAAACTATTAATAAAGATTGATTGATCGAAGGACATAAAATTTCTTTAAGCATTTCAGCTAGTGAAGTATTTTTTCACTCCCATGGACACTTTTGATTGATCGATCATGTACAGAAGATCGCTTGACTTTTAAGCATACACTATGTACTTCTTTATTATTATTTTAAGTCTTCACTTTTATTCTATATGTCTTCTTTTATCTATAGCCCAATTACTTTACTATGAATTTATTTCAATTAAATACTTTGAATTATTTATCCTGACCTTTTCATGTTAAAATTCTTATTTAACATTAAAGATATATAATATTCCTTGGTCAAATTGAAGACGTTGCAAGTAGTAGTAGTGTAGTACTAGTTCAGTTAAATTATAGTTTAACCAATTTATCCTCTTTTCTCTCCATCTATATCTAAATAACAATATTTTATTAGCTTTTTATCATAGAGTGTTCTATCTGTTTACAGACTTTATTGATTGTTGTAAATCATACAGCTTAGGAATGGTTGTCATGTGCCGCAAAGAAAATACCAAAATGCAAGATTGTTTGGGATTTTGGTATAATAACACCGAGTTTAAAGGAGAATGCACCAATGAATATTTAGCAGAAAGAGCAGAATTTCGTCGAACTGGGCTCACCATGAAACAGAGAAAAGCTCAGGAAACCTCATCAAGTAGTTAAATGTGTTCATAATGGAGACACTCGTAATATAGACTGTTGGATATTTGTTTGTAATAAGACTTGTCATTAAAAGAAAATAATTACAATGTAAATAAATATTAAGTATTATTATTTAAAAAAATATTTTAATGACTTTACATTAAAACCTATATTTTATCAAAGATAACTTTTTCGGATTGTAATGAAAGTTTTTTATTGGTGAAAATACAGTCTAAAATAAATATATGCTATTATTATTTAGTACTTGTCTTAACAATCCTTTTATAAGTTTTATCTCTCGTTTACAGCTGTTTCACATTTTCATCTTCAGGCATCATCAGAACGATTACAAACACATTTTTCACAGTTACACTTAATAACAGAGATTAATTTGGTGTTTAAACCATAAATAAATAAAACATAGTACGTACACAACACAAAACGACACTTGATAAAACATGTGAGAGACTTGTTAAGTTTATTAATGTCACAATATGTGACTGTCATCAAATCTCTCATAACACAAACTAAAAGATACGTTCAAACTGGCAGTCAGTAGCAGCGTGGGGGAGGCATCTTATCTATTAAATCAATTTCTGTAATCGTTCTGATGATGCCTGCAAATGAAAAGGTTAAACAGCTGTAAACGAGAGATAAAACTTATATAAGGATTGCTAAAGCAAGCACTAAATAATAATATTATAGGGATAAACTGGCAGTCAGTAGCAGCGTGGGGGAGGCATCTTATCTATTCAATCAATTTCTGTAATCGTTCTGATGATGCCTGAAGATGAAAAGGTGAAACAGCTGTAAACGAGAGATACAACTTATAAAAGGAATGCCAAGGCAAGTACTAAATAATAATATTATAGGGATAGAAATAACCAATTGGTAAAATTTCACAATTATCATTTGTTAATGAGCAACATGTTACACCGTTAGGCATCATCAGGCTACTAAATTGAAATACAGCAAGTACCTTAAAACTAACATACAAACAAAAGTAGAAGGAGTGGGAATGTCAATGGAACTGATGAGGATGGGCAATGGAATGTGGCCTAGGTAAACACTGCAAGGGCAAGGTGTGGTTTTAACAAAGGGGATGGATTGAGACAAATTTGGTCATTTAAGTTAGAAGTATGATTTTGTTAACAGATCTATTAATTTCCAGACATTCTAGATTATTAAATTTCCTACTTTTTTCTTCCATATATGCAATAACTTTACATTTATTTTTGGGTTAACTGTATGTCCAGTTTCCAGTAAATGATTGGCAAAATTGGAATTAGATTTACCATACTTCCAGCTACTAATGTGTTTCTTAATTCTAGTATTAATGGACCTACCTGATTGTCCTACATATTCACAACTACAATCTCCACATGAAATTTTGTATACTCCACTATTGTCTAATCTTTCTCTTTTGTCTTTGTTATTGACTAGGGGAGACCCCTGCATGCTCCGCACGCCAACCCCCAATGGAACCTTCTAAAAAAAATTGTTATGTTTTATTTATATTAACCCTCCCAGTGGCAGACTGCCCAAAGTGACTTTCTCTCAGGCGCAAGATGCAGCTATTTCGACAATTAGCGAGAATTTGCATATATTTGCATAATCGATAATTTAACCCCCACTTATAATCATCCAATCGCAATAAAACTGGCACCATTGGAAAGAAAATGAATTAAACTTTAATTTTTGTATTTACAACTTTTTCATAAAACGTATATTTACATACGTAATCATCGTTTTAAAATATGCAAATCGGTCTACAGCTCTTTCCGTGCGCGAATTGCATACAATTGTACTGATATTTCCCACTTCTTCAACGTTTAAGACCATCTACAATAATGTTTCTTTGGCAATTATAACGATACCATTGGATTCGTCAAGATTTTATCTTTCTGTTGGTGTCTTCCAATCAGATGTCACTAACAAACTAGTATTTATTTCAAAAATTACTGTAAACCCTTGTGATTGGACAGTCTCTCAACCAATGAAACAGCCCATTTGTCACCCGATATTGCGAAGGCACTGCCTTATGTTTTGACAGATTTCTTTACACGATTTTGTAGAGCAAAGTCTGAAGTTTGTAACGGTGGGAAGTAATCCAGAAATAACTGGTTTTTTGTCTGTCTAGTCGACAGTTGAAATGTCAGTTCTAGTGAGAAAGTCAAGCGCGTGGGTTCTCACGTTATACAAATGGGGACCTATATGCAGCGTGTAGGGTAGCGTCTTTTCATTAGATTGATGTCATTTTGTTATTCAAATACATATAACTCAAACACTTTTGTGAACTAAGGAAAGACGAGTATACTTTATCCTCTACACTTTGTTATAATAATATTTCATTTTTGGGCAAAGCATATATCAGTAAATGACGTTACAATCTAGGCCTAGGTTTGTTACCAGTCGTGTACTTGGAACATAAAAACTGTTTTTTTCAAAATCAAAAATTTGAAATTGATAAATGTTTTTATACAGTTATATTTAGAACTAAATTACAAAACTTTTTTATGCTTACGAAAAAAATACAAAAAATGTTTACTACTTGTTATGTAGGTCTAAAGTTGAACTTTTTCCTTTCGTTACTGAACATTTTTTGTTTCTTGAGCTAATAACTTTTACAATTTCAAAATAAACTAATTTTTAGTGCCATATTTAAATTTTTTGAAGTTTCTTCTACAAAAAAGCCATTGAACACTTTTGGATTGGGGTTCATTTACTATTTTTGGCGAATTTTTAAAAATATGCTTGCAAAACGCTAAAAACAGGCTTTTCAATTTTAGCTTTAACCATGCCACTTGGAGGGTTAAAGGTGTACGATTAATAATAACATCAAAACTAAGATGGTAAATAATGATAAATGTTCAAATCAAATTATTTCTTATATTTGATAACATCAGTTATAATAATAAAGAATCAGGTCTACACTTTAAAACCCTAAACTAAAGCTAGAAATACAAAAATAATTGCTTCAAATTTTGAAATCAGCTGTTAATGGAAATATTGGAGCAAACAGCTGCATTATCTGTTATTTTATTCAATTGGTTGCTATGGTAATAAATGTAAATACATGTGTTGGTTTATCATTCTAGGCCTAACCTAAGAATTTTTTCCGACTAAATTTACAAATATTGAAATAAAAAAAGTTTTTATCGAATTGAATTATAGCCTATTTTACTCAGGGATAGTGTAGCTTTTTATTAGTAAAACTATTTTTTCAATCGGTTCAGTAGTGCCGGAGATTACCCCCTACATAAAAAAAAAAAAAAAAACAACAAACTTGACCTCTTTATAATATTAGTATAGACAATTAATCTCCCTACATTATTAGAACAGTAAAAGGCTGGTTTATATACTCCTATCTATTATTACTTTATTGATTTTATAACTCACATTGTTGATAAATTTAATTCTACAATATTTCATTTTCTCATTACTATCCCAATTGGCAGTATACAATGAATGACCAATCTTAAGTTTCTGTTTTTTGTTTAAAATAGTATCTATTAATTTTACATTATAGCCAACATTCTATATGCATCATAGAAGCTTCAAAAGGCAATAATTATTAAAATCCAAGAAATATCTAAAGCTGAAATACATTACTCTTGGCACCTTCACGGCTATGTTTGTACACTCGAATCAGCAATAAGTCATAGTTTCCCCATCAAAATACAAATTCCTTTGCTCCCATGTACTTCTTATTGTGTCTTTATTTCACATACCTAACCTTGTTGGTGTCCAAGTTGCGAAATCCACAGTGTTTTTACAATTAATGTATATTGTGTTGAATAAAGAATATATTCAAAGTTGCGTTTGCCTGATATCAAGTCAAACAATCATTCTTACAATTAATTGTAAGATCTTGGAAAGCTATTTTGCCTAATAACCCGTTTTTTATAATGGGCTACACCAAACAAACACTGTTAGAGTTTGGGGCGTAAACTGCATCAATCAGAAATGTCAATTGATGATTTACAAAGATGGGTTTTCACTTGAAGCTGAACTAAGGGATGATGAAGACATTGTCACCACAATCACAGGAGATCAAGAATGACATTATTGAGGAAGGCACCAAGAAGTTTACCATCAACTGTAATGAGGCTCTGTCAGCTCTTAGTACTCTACTACTGTGCCTCTTTAGTAGAGAGATGTTAATTAGTTAACAATTTAATACTAAAACTCATTCAAGGAATGTCATATAAAAAAAAAGAGTACAGTACGTGTAAATTTAAACACATTTTTCTAACAATTTGCTACTTTTTAAGTTTTATATCTTTTTCCTTGTACTATTATGTAATGCATTGTCGTCTAAGCCAAAACTGTAGTTTTCCATAAATAGACTTGTTAACGAATTTCCATAGGAAAAATGAGCTATTGCAGTGGCCCTTATGGTGAGACCCAAGGTCGGGAGTACCAAATGAGCACCGATCATGATCCCCAGAACACGTTTTGGGGTGTCATTAAAATTCATATATATATGTGTGTGTTCGCACTCTAGCGGCCACATTTTAAGTCCGATTTGGTAGACGTGTTGGTAGGCTATGTCGCTCGGACGAGTTCGTTAGCCAAAAAAATTCAACAACCGGAAGTACGTTTTTAGACCGGAAGTAACTATTTTTTGAGATTTTGACTACAGGAGAGTGGAAACTTTTAGAGTTTTTTCTAAAAATATAAATGTAGGATGTTATTCTGCACATTTTGTTTTTTTACGCGACCTTATAGCTCGCTTGGTTCCCCCAAAATCGACCAAAACGTAAAATACCATAAAAGTACCCGGTTCGAAGCCAAGTGGTGCAAACTCGCGAGGCCACTAATTCTACTAATATATTGCGTACACACAGACAGCTGTTCAACGCCTTCGTGAGTAGACCTATTTCTGAAATTGCTGGTCGAAACCCTAAAACATAGGCATATAAACTTAATTTTGGAAATTTGCTCAACTCACGCCAGCGGTGCAGCTGTGTGGTCGAATTATTTATGTCTGAAGTGGAGTTTATTGTTGTCAATTGCTAAATAATGAGCCCACTTTATAATATGTCATTAAAACTATGTTATGTCGCAGACTACGCGAATGTGTTATACTATTTTATTACTCATGTACGGACGTTCGCACATACCTTCGCTTTATAGGAGTTGAATAAACTCGATAATGAAAACTGTCTATGATAAGCACAAACTTAAAACTGTTTGTAAAATTTACAAAAATGTATGAATCGACCTATTTCCCAAATTGTTGGTTGAAACCCTAAAACATAGGCATATGAACTTAATTTTGGAAATTTGCTCAACTCATGTCAGCGGTCCAGCTGCGTGGTCGAATTATTTTTCACTTGACCCACTGCAATCCAGTCGAGATTCGATCCCTTGAGAGAGACCAACTGTATTTAAATTGTGTCATCATCAGCTGTAAAACTTACTGTTTTTACTAATTAATATGCTTTCACATTTTGTATTTTGGCTGTACACAGAAAATTAAGTCTGTCCCACTGTTCTAAGGAAATCAGGAGAAACTTTCAGAAAAACAGAATGATATTTAGGTAGGAAATAATATTTGTATTGTATTTTTCAAATCCACTTTTTTACATACAATTTTGATCAGTTTTCTGAATAAGTATTCAATTTACCTATTTAAAATCCAAGGTAAATTAATCTAGCTCTCTAAATAACCGAAACAGAAAAAAATTTCGGTGCCTAGGACTTACTTTAAAATTTACTCTTTATCTTCTCTTTCCTGAGATGAAATCCACCTCCTTATTAAAACTTCATTTACTTCAAACCTTGGTAAAACTTGGGGTGAATCGATTTCTCCATCTTCCAATAGAAATGGCCAAAATACTTGACAGAGTAGAACTTCCTGTGATACATAAAACATGTAATATTTATTAACTGACTATTATAGATTTGTTATTGTTATAAAAAATAAATTTGGAAAAAATACTTTGTCAACCATTCATTCAAAAATGTTATTAAAAAGTAAAGAAACTATAGGTCGCGCCACCCTAACTTGAGGCAATCCAAACTTACTTGGAGGGTTTATGGCAACCCGTCCACAATAGACCCTTTTACAATCCTATTAGCGACGCTTCCTTGAACGCCCTAGTTCAATATTAAAATAAAACTAATTATAATGTGATATACTGATTCACGAGTTCATATTAATAACAACAATGTAACAAACATTTCTGTTTTTGTTCCATTGCAATCTTTTAATAATAGAGTAACCTATAATAAATCTAATTATGCATGCCAAATAATTGAACAAAACTATTTTGAAACCAATTTCCAGCCAATATACATGCGTAAGAAGAGTAAACAAATGGACGTGCTGAATGAATATGAAATATATAAAGCGAAGAGATAAAAAGTCCAGAGCAAATAGTAAATGATCAATACTTGAACTTCCAATCTAATTAGATTTATGACACAGTAAAATAGCAATAGATATGAAACAAAAAAATTGAATGTTATATAACAGCACAAATCCCATCAATAACAGAAAACAACAAATTAGGAACAGCTGATACAGCCTACACTAATAGAAGTTTGACCCATATCCAAAAAAGTGCTAACTTGAGGCAGCTGAATAGTTTAAAAAATCAGACGATTTACATAAAAAGGCCTAAACAACAGCAATCAATACCAATAGGTCTAGACGACAGAAAATTACGCATAACTTATTATTAACAAACCACCCACGTATTAATTAATATCAGAAAACTTCGTAAAATACAGGGAACCAAAGAGTCGCTATCTTGAGACCGGCACAACAGGCCTAATTGAAAGGGTAAACATTCAGAAATTTAGACGTTTCCACACAAATCAATTACCTCACAGCACAATAATAACATGACATATCTTTATTTAATATTACTCCATCAAATTCCAAACTTTATTTAAAACAATCCACAGACGAAATTATTGAATAATACCATTTAAATTGTAATACATGTGAGTTTCAGGGTTTTTAAACATTCAAATAAGAGTAACTTAAAAGGGGGTCGTAAGGTAAAGTTTGGACATTTAGCCTAATTTAAAAGATTTAGTTATTTCATAATATTAATGAACATAGAAATTCAAAGGGGGATTGCAGACAAAGTAAATTTCAATATTTTTTAACCATAAAAAAGTAATTTGCAGTACAATAGAACATAAATAAAAGTTACATAGAATTTAAATATATTTTGTTGAGATAAAACAGAGTCGCTGTCATAACATAGCCTTGACAACGGATGTACATCAAAAGGGAAATGAGTTTTCAACCTAGAAACGGAAGCAACTTTGGGAGGTGATGTTCAGTCAACACGCAATAACAATTATGATTGGTGGAGAGAAATCACGTGAGATTACGTCATTGCTGCACTAGATGGTTTCCGCAAGTCATGTACAATGATCAATTGCTAGCTGGACCTTCTGTTGAACAGTTCACATTATCATGTGTTAAGTATATCGTTCCTGAAATATTGGAAAGTGCGGTATATTTGTTGGAAATGATGTAGAAACATTTCTATAGTAAAGTATAGACGATGTAGTCGTTTTAAAACGCATCCTGAAGAAATTCGGACGTTCGTAAGTGAGATAAAAACTTAAAGTAAAATCTGTGAAAGATAGCGTGGTCGCCACAAAGGACTAAAGAATGGCGGGCGGACAGAGTGCTTTGCAATGATAAAGAACAGTGTTTTTTCGGAGTGAGTTAGATCGACAAATCATGAGATAGTGCTACGAGTTATGAGGCTAAACAGTTCATAAAATAAAATCATATAATTAAAATATTTTGTGTTAAAGTAAATTCATTTTGTAATATTAAAATTCTTAAAGTGCACTATAAAAAGGAGAGCTCGTAAGTAATGAATCATTTCAATTTTAAGTCTGCAATCGAATCTTTTTATTATAAGTTTTTAGGATTAAGATGAAATCATTAATAATTTGTGTATGAATGAGTATATGATTCTGATTTTTAAGATAATGGCTTGCCAACCTAATTTAACTTGTTTATGTGTGGTTTTTGCTAATATAAAAATGGTGAATTAAAATATTAATGCCAACTACTATGACTTCTTAATTTGAGTTTTTCTCCTTTCCAGAAGTACTTTATGGTAAGTGAACCCTGTGATAATAGTAAATTCAGTTTTAGTTTTCTTTGTGTATAATTCAAAATGGCGTCAGTCTTTGGTGAACACGAGACGTTTTGGAGGTAAAGTTCTCATGTGCAAAAACATGGAGGCTGAACTTCCGGACGAGTCCATTTGTAACCGGAGAACTGTAGTCACAGATGAAATAGGTTTATGTGTAACAGAGATTTAGTGATCAACTGTGTTAGACACAGATGTGATCATAATTATAAACTAACTTCAATTTTGGGGTTATGTTTGATTGTTTATGTTTTGAATAAGGGAATAAGGTGTTATAATATTTTGAAGTGATAATTTAATTAAATAAATAAAGTAAATGGATTGAAGATAGGATATAATAAATAATTGTTACACAGTAAAGGTATTTTTTTTAATTAAAAATAACTCAGAAATATTTTTGTCAAAATTAAATTTATATTTCTCATTTTTTTTTATTTTTCATTAATAAATTTGTTTGTAAACGGCTTGCATAGTGGCAGCACGTTACAAAATGCACAAGGTTGAAAAACATAACACATCGAACAGAGGAACGATCCACTTCCATGTTCCCATTCTATATTTAGTTATAAATCTCGCTGTATTAAATAAAACAATTAGGCTATAGATGACTATGAAATTCCACCATTTATAATTATTTGTATGTAAAAAACATTTGTAAATTTTTTTGTTTTTTAAAGGCGAAAAACCTATGTGGTTATTATCGCCTGGATGACTAAGAGCATTCGTATAATGCTCATACTATCACACACACAGGTATAAAATTAAACTTTTATTTACACACACTACAGACACTACACGATACAATAACAACGATAACAACAATAACCCAATATGATATTGCCTTGGATTTTTCTTATAACTGCCTAAAAACCATGTGAATCATCCCCTAAAGTACCAAATCTATATTCACAGCTTGAATTATAGACATTATATTATGTCCTATGTATGAATTAGGTCACACTTTTTTTACATTTTTATGTCTTAAAGATTTTGTCCTACAAAAAGTCATCGCATAATTTTAGGAGCAAATTATAAAAGTTACTTTTTCTTGGATTACAATAAAATTCTGTACACACATTATAGGTATTTAGTTTTTTGTATTATACTTGTACTATATTATGATATAAAAAAAAAATTCACTCCAAACAGGTCGAAAAAAGGTAAACTAGGTTTTCACTAATTTTTTATATTTCTAAAATGTGGTGTGATATAGTTTTATTTTACTCAGACCTGTCCTGCTGAGTGTTTGTATTATAGCCAAAGAGCATCTCGGCTCATTTCTAAACAGTCGACGGTGGCCCAAAAGGGGTTTCACCTTAAAAAATCCTACTGATTGAGGAGAATATGTTACTAGACTTTGGTAAGAAAACCCTACTGTTATAAATTGTAAATCCTTTGTTAAGTTAGGTTTAGTAGTACATAAGTAGATTTACAAAGCAACGGAATGTCAAAGACAATTTGAATTATTACCATAATATTTAGCTCTACAATGAATAGGAATAACAATGTATGAACTTCGATAAGTATAAATCAAATACTGAACATATACATTTAAAAAGCACATACATTTTTGAATATATATCGTTTCTCAGATCCATTTTCACTGATTAATTCATCTGACTTATATCCATTGCAGTAGTACAAAATACAAATAATATATCTTTTTGTAGTATTCAATAACATTTAAGACAGACTATTATGAAATGTATTTAACAACTTTCTAATTATCTTATCTTCTAAAGCGAGAGATAATTGTTTGTCTGCTAAATGGATCTGGAATCTCCGTCTAAGGATTTTTCATTTTTTGATTTTATATGGGGCTTTTGGCCACAAGAAATCGATTGGAAATTGTCACCGGTCTGGGAAAATTCGTTTTCTACGTCTTTTTATTAAATTAAAAAGTGAAATTTGTCCATTTTAAACAATACAAAGCACAGCTGATGCAAATGTTTTCAATGCCATTACAATAATCATCTGCTTTCTTTTAAACTGTATATTTTATTAGAGGTAAGCCTAATGTTGTATCTATTTATAGTTACCATGGCAACGAATAATTCTGCTAAATAAACATACCCTTTATTTAGTTGTTTAATGTTATAGGCCTAACCTAAACGATGTTCACGGAAATTTGCAATAATAGTTATTGACGTGAGCGAACTAGGCCCTAGGCCTAAATCGATATTGAAATATTAAACTTTAATTTATGCCTGACTTATTTCTGAGGCATAGCGTTGAGATTATGGTTAATCCTTTAAACTGTATTTTTATTACAGGTACCGTAAGCCTAATGATGTATATACCCTTTATTTAGTTGTTTAATGTTATAGGCCTAACCTCAAAACTCAATAATCCAATATTTATTATTGAAATCATAGCCCTGCTAAAACACTTCAATTTATTTTTAATTATCAAATTGAATAGCCCACGTTGTGGAACTAAATTACAATACTATTAGATAACTGATGCAATTCAAAACACAAAGCAAGTTTACAATTTTAACAACTTCTTTAATTGAAAATCGAAAAATTAAAATATATATATACAATTATTCACAAATAAGTTAATTCAAAAAATCAAATGTTCGTTATAGTCTTTTTTATAACACTCTTAATATCTCGGGGGGTCAGTGCCGACTTTTCCCAATATTATTATTATTGAAACAGAATTAATGATTAAAACAGTTATTACAGATAAATATGAAAATTGAAAATGAAAAAGGAAAATAGTACAATGGGTTAAAATGTAAGTGTATGTAGGTGTATAAAAAGGGAAGTTATATCGAAGTTAAATTTATAATGATGGTCCAAACAAATTCTTCTTCTATAGATATTTTATAAAGTCTTTCCAAAATTTACAATATTTAAGTTTTCACTGATGGATGGTTTGAAATATAGATAGAGTTAATTCATGTAAGTAATTATAGGCCTATGGATAGATCTCACCCAGTTTATAACTTCTTCTTCTTATTGTGGTATTTTAAATGATTATTAAGGATTATTATACTTCACTTTAGATAAGGTAAGTTATTTATGAAATGTTTACAAAGTTTTAGCACTAAAAATCTTCAATTCAAATCGTTTATTGGGGAGCGTTGGACATACGTCTTGCTTCTTAGGCGTCTCTTCAACAATTAAAATCCTGGGATCCAAACTGGCTTGCTTTGGGCCTTCAGGAAATGGGTACATAAGGCCTGGTGAATTTCGTATCTTCTGGGGTTTGGATTGTTGTACAAAAAAGTGCAATTTAAAATGTAGTGTATTTATTTGGTGTCGTTTTGACTAAATTTTGGAATAATTTTGTTTTACAACTAATATTGAATAGTAAAATTAAAAAGAAATTGATTAAATAAGAAAATTGCATGAAATTACCAAAAATAGCTCCTTGTACACATTATTTTCTAACATCTACTATTTACAATTAAAACTATACATTTGGCTTTTTAAACTGGGATTTCCGCGCTGCAAGCGGTCACGTGACTGTGGGCGGGGCTTAATAAACATGTCCTACCTCTATCTATCTTTAGCCGTTGTTTTGTCGACTTTCGGTGAATTGTTATGGCTTAACGGTATTTCCTATGACATTTTACCAAAGACATTTTTGATGTAGAATCTTTTGTTCTATCTGACGGTGTTCTTCATTTTTTGATTTAAATTTTGGTTCTCTTAGGATTAATGAGTCTATTTCTGATATGGCCTAGATTTTAGTATGACGGTCTGGTTTCAAGTGGATTAAAAAAGTGAATTTCGGTCGATTGCTTGTTGATGGAGTTAATCTTATAATTTGGATGGATTGGTTGGTTAATTTAGATGAATTTTGATATAGGAAAGATAGGGATACGAGGTCGAGAAATATTATTAATTACGTAAAATGTTATCGAAAGTCGGGTGTTTTAGAATCTTGTTAATTTGTTGCTTGCGATTCCGTCCGCTAGATGTCATCGGTCGGATCGTTTCTGAATGATTTTTACTATCAGTCTTCTGTCTCTCTCGCACTCATGTGTGTTTAGTTAAAATACAGTAATGTGTGATTCTTTTGACTTATTAACAATTTTATGGTATATTTTGAATTGTTACACTGCTTATAATCGAGCTTTAGCTCGGTCTCCTGGTACTAATAACTAAACATAAAACAAAAAACTTACTTTTCCTGCAGTTTCTGCTACTCTGTTTATGCCATGAAGTTTGTTCCAAGAAAGACTTTGAGAAGACCGGTTCTCTTTTTTAACAGATTCCACAACCACTACGTATGAAGCATGGTAGAAAGGTGGACCTTGCTTGTATAGCACTAAATGCAAAGTAAATACATGTAATTAGAAGGTGTATTAAAAAGAAACTTTCAATATTAATCCTGGTTAAAAAAAAGAAAAAGCATTAAGTACCTTATCATTACTTCAGAGCAATTCAAAGTAGCTTAACTTAATGACAATACAGTAAAATTTTGTTAACATTCCCCTTTACAAAACCAGTCTACCGTACATATAAATCAGTTTATTGATTTAAAAAATTCATACTAACAGTAAAATTTGATTCTGATAAGAAACAAAGATAGATCATGCAGCTTGGAAATGCTATAAAATTGTACATTAAACAATTATGCATTGTGTTATTAAAAATTATTTGCCAGATTAAACATGTCTCAAGTGTTTGAACAGTTTAAATTTGTTGATAAACTGTTCAATACCAAATTGTTATCATATTTTGTTACTTTCAAAAATTTTTGATTATTTCTGGTCCCAATTAATTCAGGCTATTAAGGTTAACTAAAAAAAAAGAAAAGAAACACGTCCAATAATGCTTAATTTTATGTTTTACAGAGAACAAAATAGAGCTCAGATTTGGCATATTATTTTTGTGTGGAATTTTTTAATAGCACACAAATTATTTTGAACATTTTAAAACTGCCGGCCGTTTATAATTTTTCTCATTAAATAAAAATATACCAAAAAGCATTTGCTTTATATAAATTTGCAATAACAATTTTCCTCTTTAAACAACAATATTTTCTTTCCTTTATTTTCCATCACTGGTTTACCTGCTGTAACGGATTTACTTTGATCTAAATCGGATAGCTCGGGTTCCTACCGACTACGTTCTCTCCATCACTTCACTACTGGCCAACAGACCCTGTTTCTTGTTCTCCCTCCCCCCTCCTCAGTTTTACTTGCTTTGTTATCTATTGCTCTATTTATTCTACTTGGTTATGTCGGAATGTGTACTGTGTTTCTATCCACATCTTACACAATTCGCCATACCATTGCTTCATCAACCTAAACTAACTGACCTACTAAAACTAACTTACGCTTCCTTGCGTAACACACTATAGAATATCGTGGCTTAGTTAACTGCATAACTGACATTTCAGTAACAGGAGGGACAAAAAACTGCTTATTTTAAAGTTACATATAACATATGTTTAATATAAGGGTATTTTAATTGTTTAAAACAATACTTTTGGATACTATCGAAATCTAAGTTAGTAAGTTAACTACGTTAGTAAGCATTATTGGTTCTTTAACGAATTGCAGACATGCAGCATTGGATCTTAACGAATTACAGATAGGCGGTATTAGCCTGTAAGTGATTGCAGACAAGTGGTATTGTCTTTATATATACCCTTAGTAGTTCGGCGGTTTTCTATGAAAGCTCTCTAGATAGGCGTTATTTTTTCTTGGCCGTCTGCTTTGTGTATTTAGGCAGTTTTGTTTTTGTGCAATGGTGCTGCTTCTCTAGAATGTTCGCCACAAACATTGTATTAGACCACCAGAGTGAATTGGAATCAAACAGTCAATTTTGTTAAAAATACCTGTTCGATGGTATTGTTGGCTAAGTGATGATATGATTTATTTTCTTAAATAATTTTATATACATAATTCCCTGATAGTTTTCCATGTTTGTGTTTATTTATTAAGAAACATGTTATGCAAATAATTTGTTTACTTTTTGAGTGCTGATGAAACAAATCCCCGAAGGGAGAATTGTCTCACCGTGTTAAATAGATATCCAGTATAATAATATTTTAACTGTATAATATTCATGAGATATTTAAAACACTGCCTTCTACCTTAAAGACTAACATAAACTAATTGTGGCATAATCTACTATTTCATTCCGCATTTTAAAAGTTATAAATAAATAGTACTCTCTCTAAATAAGAAGAATATTAATGGAAGATGATGGCCACAGTGGTTTTCACCGTAAAAAATATATGAACGTTATTGGTTAGCTGAGATAAATTTCATCATTACACTCTAAAATGTATTGGAACAATGACCAGTGCCTGGCTGAATGTAATGTAAAAATTAAATTAAAACAGAATGGATATGAATAAATAAATTATAAAGAATGCAGTAAGTTTTTCGTAATACAAGTTTTTGGAAATGTTTAGATGTTATGAATAATTCATAAGGCAAAAACTTTGTATTGGTTGGTTAATATTGTTTCTACTCTTTGAATTTATTTGCATATACAATTAATAATATCTGTACCGTAAATATTTCTTTACTTACTCAGATCTCCTCCAAACTTATAACCAGGTTTAACAATCCATCCCTTTGCACGAAAGTAATGATAGGCTACATAGTTTTCAATAAAATCTGATTGCGCTTCACGGAAAACACACCACAATTTATTTAAGGAAAAATATTGTCCAGTGCAATCAAAAACTTGAAGACATCCTAAAGCAAAACTTAGAAAAAATGCCTCCTCAAGGCTAAGATTTAATACCTCTTGTACAGTTTTGATTGATTCATTTTCAATTGTAACTTTTGGATTATTTAATATGTTCTCTTCATCATCATCACTATCATTAACAACTACAACAGTACTATTATGCCTTAATTCTACATTCTGAGGATCACCACCGAGAGAAGTGTTATTTTCATTTGTTTTATTAATATCATGTTCTTGATCAGAATTAAGGCCTTTTAGTTCCTGAGATTCTTCATCAACATCCATGGTTCCAGAAAATTCTACCGATTTATCACTATTTTGTATAGTAGTCTCACTATAGTCTGTAACTGAAGTAGAACAATCTTGGGTATCTTTTCTTTCACTTATTAACTTTGTTTCCTCCTTATTATAACCATTCATTTTTTCATTATTTTTATCTATGTTAATTTGTTTTTCCATTGAATGATTTGAGTTATCTTTCAAATTATGTTTGAACTCTTCAATCCATTTTTTTCTTCGGTCCCATTGACGTCCGTGTATAAATGGTGGAACTCCATTCTTAGTTAAGCCAAAAGTGGGATAACCTCTGGAAAAAGATCCTTTTCCAAAAAATCCCTGGAACAAATATAAAATCAATATCTTCTATTTGTGAAAAAATACGTTTTAAAATTTATAATTTACAACAGTTTTGAAAAGAATCACAGAGTATAGATTTTGAGTTAATTTTCTTTCCTTCCATTACCTTGGGGCTTGGACATTTCTGCTACATAAAAATGAATGCTGTAATAGATACCTGAAACCCAAACTACAGATTTTTATCCAGTGTCGGTAACTAAATATTGTGAAAAGGGTGAGCACCAGCCACATTTATCTTATTTTCATAAACTTAGAAAATAAAAATGTTTTGAATATATGTGATTTCATAACTAAGAGGAAATAAATAAAACTTAAAACAAATTTGAAAAGGAAATTGACGAAATAAAATAAGACTTGATGTTATATCAATTTTATACTAAGCTATTTTTAATGTAAGCCTAATCCTTACTTTATAAGCCTCTATATAATTTGCTAACTTTATATAATAGGCCTATATAAGTTGCTTATATTTTTTTCAACAAATTGTTTTTTCTACCTTTTTTGTAGAAACAATTAGATAAAAACTAAGCGTTTTGGCATAGAAATCCCAGACTCTCGGTTTAGTTCCATTTCCAACATTTTACATTACAGTAGACTCCCGATTATCCGCGATAATGGGTGGCTGAACTTCCGTGTATAATCGAAATCGCGGATAATCCGAAACTAACCTAAAATGCCCTAGAAATAGTTCAACATGACCGTAAAACTAAAATAAGTGCTTAATTACTCTTTTTAAAAGGTTCAGGTAATAACAATTAATTTAAATATGTACAGTATTACGTACCTTTATATGTTGGAAAAATTACATAGTTTCACACACACTTTTTACATTGTATTTACAAAGAACAAAAACAAAACAAACACAGTCCAGTACATAACTACTACAGTACTACTGTTATCAAAATGCACTTTCAATATCAATCTCTATCAGCATGGAGTAAAAAAGTCCTTTATTCATTTTTGTTTCTTTGCATTTGACTCCTTTTTTACAATGGCTGAACGAATTTTTCTTAACACAGATTTAGTGAAACTGACGACTGTGTGGAGGGAGAAATAGCGAGTTGTTACTATTGTTTTCGTTGGGCGTGGGGGTGAGAATAGTCCCGTTATGAAGGTTATTTGATTTTTCTGCTTACTGTATTGTCTTTGAGGTGGCGCTACAGTCTGCGCGCGAGATAATGGGCCTTCACTCGCTAAACTTCGTTCGCCGTAGTATCGCATTTGGGTTATTTTACGTATTTAATTTGTATTTTTTGGCGATCGCGGTTAATCCACTCGTGGATAATCAGGGTTCTACTGTATTATAATAAACTCAGAATATGATTTAACCTTGTGTTCATTACAAACCCTCTAGTCTTCTATAGGCTAATAAGAAAAATAATCATGAAAACATTCTGATTGTTGCCAGATCTACCAACATTAATCATGAAAGCTAACTGACAGTGTTACCAGATCTAACTCCATCTTGATTTTTTCACTGTCTTTTACAGGAAACGATATAGCCTAAGGGTTAAATCGCATGTTGGTTTCATATTCTATGAATATAACCTTATTTATTCTCTTTTACATTATATTTTTCTATAGTGAGACAGATTTACATATAATTACACGTGTGGCCATATAATTACTTGAGTGGCATTCTGAGATCAAAGGAAAGAATGAAAAATCACTTCCGAGCGAAAATGGTTGATGTCAAATGCAGCTCAGTTGTACAGGAAACATCGTGCAATCGGCATCGAAGGTGGACACATGTAATAAGACGTAAATAAATTTATGACATCTATAATTTTGTTATAGAGATTTCTGATGTAGGCCTATATAATCACTTACCATATTATAAAGAGACGACATTTCATCAGGATTACCAACTACTACACAGTCTCCATTGTAAATGCCTGTGTAGACCGGCCATAAGCTCCTGTGTGATTGGATACCAGTTTCACTCTCAATCAGAATTGGAAACGGTTGGTGTATTTTAATATGTGGAGGAACACGTTTTCTTTTGGGTTCTCGAAGTTCCATTTGTATCTAAAGGTTCAAATAAACCTGAAACATAAAGATGAAAAAAAGCTAAAATCTAATATAATAGAAAATAATACGAAATAATATCCTAGCATTTAAATATGAAATTAGAAATGTTAAAAGATAAAACTGGAATCCCTAATACTACAAGTCTACTTATAAAAGAAAAAGTGTTTTGTTTAAGATATTTAAGATAAGTCAAAGGCATAAGCAATATGC
Organism: Philaenus spumarius; assembly: GCA_018207615.1. Lineage (NCBI taxonomy): Eukaryota > Metazoa > Arthropoda > Insecta > Hemiptera > Aphrophoridae > Philaenus > Philaenus spumarius. Next base: position 261,669 of record JAGFPH010001014.1, on the reverse strand, counting down.
TTTTGTAAGAAAATTACTATTTTTGTATTTTAATATCCAATTTCTGTATGCATTCTTATTGTTTTGTAAATTGCTGGTTTTAGTGTAAAATAAGTATTACTAGTACTTGTATGTTATTTACTACAAAACGAATAAAAAGTATTTATTATACAGTTTATTATTGTACAATACAGATTTCAGTTTTACTTAAGTTAAAAAACTGAAAATCAGATTTGTTCAATAAAACAAAATAGTTTTTGCGTATGGGGGATGATACAGTATGTGGTTTAACAAACAGAATGGAAGTCATTGAATTGCATATACTGTATGACGTAACAGAGTAGTTAATTCATAATTTAAAATGTCATACGATTTTACTTGCTTATTAATTTTGCTTTAGCTGATTTTTTTCTTTTGGGTTCTTTTTTATAGGATCTTTACAATGTTTTGAAATAACCACTAAATTTTATAAACTAATTTTTTCCCTTGAAACCAGAATTCAGTAAAACCCGATTAAGCTTAATTTTGTTATTTTTATCGCATTTCAAATCTGTTTTTATCCATGGACAGGCTATGAGTAGATATAAGGATATTTCACGCCGCCGGTCAAAGGTCACATTTAGATTAGTGCTAATTTTTGGCTTCTTATGTAAACAAAGATAAGTAAATAAAGGTATGGAATAGTGTTAATTTTTGGCTTCTTTTGTCATATAGGCCTAGGTAAGATTTTAGGTTGCGATACTTTCAATGACCCCTTTATACCCTAGGTTATAGCATTGTATTTGGATAACCTAATAGAAATCCGATCCAATGCAATATTTTGTTCCACTGGAAATTCGACTTTTGTGGCGCTATCTATTGGGAAAACGACGGAAGCTGTTTGAAACACCAATGCTTTCTCCCTAGCGCTACCTCGCGGCGAGATCATGCACTATTTTCACGACAACCTTTTTCTCGGCACACAGCCCCCGTATGGATGCATGATCTATTTTATTATTCATGATCTATGGTTATAGTAACCCGCAATTTACCCTTACCACTTCCCTCCCGAAGAAAGTCGAAAACAACCGAAGTCATTTCCACAAAAGGTGTATATGAGAGCAGATATTTATTATCCCGTTTAGTTGTTGGTGATCGTTGGAAATATGAACAAGGCTAAAAGTATATAGCGTTTCTCAGCTCTATGGAAGGAAGGTAAAACCAACCGACGAAAGATTTGGACTTTGGTTTTCTATTGGAAACCGACAAGTTATAGAGAAAATATTAGATGTCTTAGACATAAAACATAGGATTGAGAATGCGAACATAAATAAACACAATAGTCGGTTTCTGCTATTCCTACGGCTTAACATCACTTTCCAACATAAAATGTCTAGTCACAGTATATTTCAAGATTTTAAACATACAAAAGTAACAAACAGAAATAAATTAGTTTTTTTTTTGCAAAACAATTAGGCTACGACCTTATGGTATATATACACATAGTGTTCATAAAGTCCCTATAACTTCACAACTTATTTCATTCTGTATCGGGAACACAAAACTATACAATTAGGCCTACATGTACAGTATATACATTCATAAATATATTATTATCTACAAATTGTGACCCAAATAATAGCTTAAAACATATAATTGTAGTTCATAAACACCAAACAATACATATTTACGCATTACGTATTATACAATACTACATTTATACGCTTTACATACGAAAAATAATAACTTCAAACATTCATTTTTTATATTTATTTCTAAATTTACAGTTAATCTTCGTCGTCTGCAAACATATCAGGTGATGGTCGTAAAGTAAATGTAGGCCTAATCTTACAATCACTATAACTATAGGGCCTACCACTAATCTACTGAACTACAATATAATATTATAATTCATAATTCAACATTCCAATATACTTAGGTTGGCAGCACTACTCTACTTCCTAAAAAAAGGTCATCGTCTGCAAACATATCAGCCTAAGTTCGAATAGTAAATTTACGCCTATTTCCTGTTTACAAGGAGTGATTTACTAAGTTTATTAATTGGCGAAACTTTACTATTTGACTCTAGCCTAATATTTTTGCAGATGACAAAAATTTTGTCGTCTGCAAAAAATATTACGCTAGAGTCGAATAGTAAAGTTGTGCCGCCTAATTAAATATCGTCATTATACATTCAAGAGCATTTTCTCTCTCATACGTTTTCAACTTTTCCACAATATAGCGAGTAGGTGTATTGTAAACTTCATCCTGTCTTTTTTCAGAAATTAAAGAAAAGTCATACATTTTTAATTTACAAGATATACAAGATATATGTCATACAAGATATACATCACGTTTTTACACAAATACCGAAATTATAGTTTAACCTAAAAAAATTTGGCAACATAAGCCCTCAATACATATTTGTTTACTAATTATTTGTAATCCAAGTACTTAAGTTTAATTTGAAGATAAATCCAAATACTTGTTTACCTATTATTATAGTAATATGAATAAACAATAAACAAACGATTTCATTCTATCATTCAGCACACTAACAGTTACCAGCTGTATGGTTTAAACAAGTGTAGCCAACATAATAATCTAGTTAACCTAATCATGTAACTATGTATGATAAGTATATAGTATGTAAAAAAAAAACAATTGTCTAAAATATAAATAACAAAAATACATACGAACAAACAAACGATAATTACTATTAATTGTCATAACAACGTACAAACATATATATATGACTACAAACTTCTTTTTACTTTCTCACTATACTATAGTATAAAGTACTGTATACTGTATACTGTATAGTGATCGCAAAAAGTGATGTTGAGATTTTTGTGGAAATGTCTGTATGTATACAAAGCTAGAGAGAAAACTATTCGATCGATTTCGAACAAATTTGCTCCAAACATGTCAATTAGGCCTGTAACACCTCAAATTGAAGCTCATAAAAATATTGTATTTTAGTGAACAAAAATTGAAATCGGCCAAACCGTTTGGTATCAGCAGCCAATAATGTTATTTCTTACACAACAATTACTCAATGGAAAATGGAAAGCAACGTGCTATTTGTCACTCGAATCTATGCAGATCCCATTTTTGAGTTTGTCTGTTTACCTTTTGCTGTAAAACGCGCCGTAGTTTACGACATAGGCTATTTTAAAGTCAAGGTTTAAAATTGCTTAGAACAAAGATTTACTGATTATCTAGATGCTTTTTAAAAGGAATCAGGAATTTAAACTATAGATATAGACAATAATTAGTTAAAACATCCAGTGAATTTTGGAACATTGAACGTAGGCCTATCCCTCATACCAGTTTCCTATTTCTACTTATTTGTTTAAAAATTGATTAATAGTCAAGTTTTAATTTAATTGTGTACTTAATTCGAAATGGCGGATAAAGGTATTATTATTTGAATAGTTATAATTTGTCTGGAGAGTTGATTTTAAAATCAAATCGGCTACTTTTAGGTTATGGGTGTTTCACAATAATTTAACGAAATTGGCCAATGATTATATTTTATTTTAGAACGTAGGTAAATTAAGGGAGAGATTTTTAAAATATTTGTGTAATTTTTTGTATGAATGAATTGTAGGGTATTTAATGGAATTCTATCACAGCAGGAAATTTCCAACTTATGTATACAAAAATCATACAGGGAAAGTATACATTAACACTCCAGCTGATTTGAAAATTCGGTTGCTATATATATGAATTTGAAAATTAAATTATAAAAAAAATAAAGCTAACTTACAATCTCTAGTCACAGTAGGCTGTTTCCACAATTTTAACATATATATATATAAGTTGCTAACATCAATTTTAAGTTGTTTTGTATATCATAAATATTTGCTGGAGCGTTAATATTTATTTATTTCGCTGTACAGGCGAATGTTTACATTACGACATCTGGCCCTATTGCATTAAAAAAAATGGCATGTTGTAGTGGTAACTTGTCAGGTGTCCTAAAGTAAATTTACACCAAAATATATAGATTAAAGAAAAACCTTTGTAAAATTTCCCTAGGCCTAAACATGTAAAACAATCATTCATAGACTTACCTTGTAAAAAACAATATAATGTTTAATCTAACCTAAGCTAACCAAACTCTCCTTTTTATGACATAATATAAACATTTCTTTTAATCATCCAACTTGTCACAAATATATTAAAATTTACAGTAGCCTATATATACATAAAACCTCTACTAAACTTACTGTAACTTCCCATTTTTTGTCAAGTTTATAAGATGCTTGAACAAAGAGTTTTACTCGTGCTAACGGTATTGTAGTGATAATGTTAGAATACCACTATGTCTTTTATCATAGATGGGTTGAAACCTAAACAAAACCCTGAACTAAACTAACTTAAAGTCTCTGGTCACATTATGTTTCCATTTTGTGTAGTATGTTTATAAGTTGTTTGGTAGCTTTTTTTACTTTCTTAACCCTTCAGGGATCGCGTCGATAATAGTTATGCGAGGAGTCGCACACGTTGGAATCCACCAGGTTTAGTAGATAATTAAGTAGGTAAAAAACATTTCTTAAAAGGGTAGTTTCTTGTGTAAAATTTTATTTAACATATATTTTGTTACAGAAGTCAAGTTTTACAGTGTATTTCATTAATATTTTTTATATTTTGTGTTGTTTTATAAGCGTTAGGCCTAGTTAAAAATATGGTTCTAAAATATACGAAGATGTACAAGTGTTTCCGAAGCTAAACGAATTGGCATCTCTTCTTTAAATTTGTATAGATGAAAATATATTGATAATAAAAGAAAAGGTTGTATTCATATTCATTTTATAACCCCAAAGGTTTAAAAGACTTTCTTTTTCATTTCTATTCATCTTGGCATTAATACAGAATATTGTTCTGAACAACAGATACACAATTATATTACTAAACTGACAATGGAAAAGACCGGTTGGTAGAACGATTACAGCTGCCAACTGAAGCATCCGGGAAGAGTGCGGGTGTCATAACTGAGTAGTGAAAGAGTTTGTGTGAAGGTATGGGAGGGGTTGAAGATCTTGAAAGCTCCGCTTAGTTTTTATAAGTAAAATACGAAAATCCCGGTGGATTAGCCAGTGACGCGACCCCTGAATGGTTAAAAAAGGCTGATGACATTTCATCAAGTAGGCCTACTGTAGTGGTAGGCCTATTATTAAAGTTTGCAATATAGCATACACGTACGTTGATTAAACTAACAAAATGTGAAAATTAGTAGTAGGCTAAAAAGGTTGTTAGCTGCTTCCATTTTAATAGGTACAGGAAGGATTTATGTAATAACATCATCTGCAGAAGTCATAAAAACTTCACATATCATCAAGTTCTGAATAATTTTTGCCTACGGTGTAAATGTTAAAAATTAAATTTTAAGTTCATGATTAATGTAAAATAGTAAAGAAATCTGTAGTAGGTAGGCTGACTAACAGTTTCATAAAACACCCTTTTTTTAAATTATTATTTAACTATGAACCCATTAGCCTCCCACTTTGAAATTTTGAGAATCACTTACCAAAAGTATAAACATAAACTATTTATATAGGAATTTTTTTTTAATTTTCAAAAATGCACTTTTTGAGAAAATCAAAATCAAAATTTTGAATTTGATGCCTCAAAAAACTTTTTATAACAAAATATGTTGTGTTGTACATCAAAAGAAAGAGTATTTAAAACTGAGTAAAATGACACCACTCCCATCTCTCTAGCTCAATTAGGAGAAAAGCTATAATGATTTCAAAATATGTCGGTTACGTTTTTTTCGCGGATTTTGGGAAAATTTTCATAGCCGTAATTTTGAAACCGTTTGAGATATTTGAAAAAAATTGGCATTTTTCTTAATCTCTATGAGGACAAACTTCATACCAGATTTCATCAAATTCTGAGGTGGTCAGGTTTATACCCTGTGTTGATTTGATATGGAATGACCCGTTTAATAGTTACATTAGATTAAAATTTATAGTTTTGTTATTCGTTTAAGGGGAAATGTTTAATCAATATTTATGTTTTTTACAGAAATTTTACCAAATTCTATTCCTGTTAAGAAGTCTGTGAGCGTTGATACAAACCATAGTACTGGTGAACCTAACAAAGGTAAGACATTAGCCAGATTATTTCAATCTATTGGATATATATATATATATATATATATATATATTGCTATAACTTAGTTACATAATTACTCGGAATTTAATTCTGAGTTTTAAGTCTGTCTTGCTCACATTTTATACTCTTAAATGGTACAGTATGTATATTTAAATAAACAAATTACTTGTTTTTCAGATGATATTATATCTGCTGAAGATGATGAAAAGTTTGGAGAAATTGTATACTATGATGTTAATGCAGTGGTATGTGGTTTCATCATAGAACTAATCTTAGAATATGTTAATAAGTCAGTAGAATATGGACTGGGGGTATGGTCGGAACACAAAAAAAGTCGGATTATCAGAAAATACAGAAAATTAACTGCTGAAACAAACCGGTTGCCATGACTGGTTTTCCAATGATCACTCCTGACATGTTGAAAAAATACAACTGTACACATTGTGAAATAAATACACTGTAACAAATACAGAAGAACACTGTCGTAAAACCAATGAACAGTAAGCACTAAAAACTGCACAGTACAGTACAAAAAACACGCACAACAACAAAAACGATACGAGACATGTCAGAGCACTAAGTGTAGGTTTATACCATTTGTTTTTTCCTTCCCTTGCTTATGATTCAGTTTTCTTCTAAATATGGAAGGGAAGGGATAGGTTGTTCAAACTGTGCTTTTTGCCATCCCACAGTCTGTTCTTTAGTACCGCAATCATCTTGAAAAAAGTAAAATACCTTCGAGATAACGAAAACGGATGAACGTAACTGGCAGGTGGCAACAACACTACTAGTGCCTAGCTGTTGTATCTAATCCTTTCTTCTTTCTGACGTACCTGGTATCCGTTTCACCAGACGCTTGTTGTGGTAGCTTCCTTCCCACAAAACGGGTGTAAACCGTGAAGGAAACAAAACCGGACAATTCAAACAGGCCCATTGGGACTAATGTGTTATCAATGTTCAATACCAAAAACGCACGGAAGGGAAAAAACGGATGGTGTAACCTACACTAAAGCGGACAAGCGATAACAGCAAGTAAACAACAATGGCGCTACGGGACAATGGTCACCAATTTTGGCTCGAGCATGGTCGGATCAACCGGAGCGGCGGACCAGACGAGAGCGGTTCTACTGTAGTTAGCTTAATAATATAAGTAGGCCTACCACAACTTATGCAATTTTTTTGATTAAATTTCAATTTTCTTAAAAGGAGAAAATTATACCATTCCAATATTTTGAAATGATTACCAACCTTTTTGAACGTTACGACATTAATATCATACAAAATGTATCTTTTCTGATGGACATAATATTTGAAAGCTTTTCTAGAAGGCTTTTTATAACATCATCACAGTTAAATCTTTTGTTACTGAAAAATCGTGTTGAGTGGAGGTTGCAGGAGGTCTTTCTGGCCAGCCTTTAGTGAACTATGGCATTCCTCAGCACAGCATGTTCTTGGGCCTATATTATTCATGTTTTAATTTTAATGATTTGTTACATCAAACAAGTGTTGGTAAAATAATTATGTATACTAATGCAGGAAAATCAGCCTCCTTAACAGAATTTTAAATTCTACTCTTAATATGGAAGAAAATTATGTAAAGCTTGAAAAAAAGCATTAAAAGATTTATATCTCTTGAAAAGGTTATTTTGGGAGATGGGAATACTTTCACTCTACTTAAACTTTCAAACTATATAACTCAAATTTAAGTGTAATTCAATATCAAATTAAGATGTAGGGCTACATATCTGAAGTACCCAACATCAGCGGCCTTCGACTTGGTGGTTATAGACTTCAAGGTAAAAGATTTTCTTCTCAGACTAGTGCTACGTTCCTTAAAAAAACTTCCCAGAAATATAAAGGAATTGTTGACTAGGTACTTTGTTTTGTATTTCTTTTATCCAGTGGGGGATTTTCTCAGTGAATTGTGGCGTTATTTGGGGGTGGTTGCTCAATTTACCTATGATCCTGCTTCAGACTTTGTCTACTTATTAGCAAATTTCCATAGGAAAAATGAGTTATTGCAGTGGCCCTTATGGTAAGACCCAAGTTCGTGAGTATCAAATGAGCACCGATCATGGTCCCCAGAACACGTTTTGGGGTGTCATTAAAAATCATATATATATATGATATATATGTGTTCGCACTCTAGCGGCTGCATTTTAAGTCCGATTTGGTTCAAATTTGGTACACATGTTGGTTACCTACATCGCTCGGACGAGTTCGTTAGCCAAAACAATCCAACAATTTGAAGCATAATTTTGACCGGAAGTAACTATTTTTTGAGATTTTTCCTACGAGAATGAATTTGTTTTTTAATTTTTCTACAAATATAAATGTAGGATGTTATTCTACACATTTTGTTTTTTTACGTGACCTTATAGCTCGCTTGGTTCCCTCAAAATCGTAAAATACCATAGAAGTACCCGGTTCAAAGCCATGTGGTGGAATCTACCGTGGGGTTGGCGTGCCAAGCACGCAAAGCATTGTGTATTAAAGATACTCCCAATACGGGGGTTGGCATGCGGAGCACGCAATGCTTTGTGTATTGAAGATACTCCCAATATGCGGAATGGCGTGCGAACCATTTTGCAGCTATTCAGCACTGTCCTGAGTAGACCTATTTCCCAAATTGTTGGTTGAAACCCTAAAACATAGGCCTATAAACTTAATTTTGGAAATTTGCTCAACTCATGTCAGCGGTTCAGCTGCGTGGTCGAATTATTTTTATTATAGTATTAATATACTTAGGTGTAATGTAATTACTGAGGATGTGTTTTTATGTAGGTAATATTTAACTTTGATTCTTTTCAAAACTAACAACAAAAGTTAAACAAATTTTTAGCTTTTATAATTATACAAATATAGTTTTGATTTTTTAGTAGGTTTTTCAAATGGTAATATATTATAAGATATGGTAATAACATATGGAAATTTGCTTTTTTAGTGTGGGTTCTTACATTATAAAAGAAATCTTTATACCAAGTTTACATAGGTTCAGTAGTTTGGAAAATAAAGTGATGAGTTAGAGAGTGAGTGGTATTTGGCTTTATGTAAATAGATTATAATTAAGTAGAATCAAAGAATAAAATTATAAAAATAATGTATCTCTATTTTTTTTTTACAGGAGTTGGACTTGAATCATCAGAGAATTGGTCGAATAGAAAATTTGGATAAATTGACTTGTTTAGAACATCTCTATCTTCGTTGGAATTTGATTAAAAAAATTGAAAACTTGCAGTCTTTAGTGACTCTAAAAGAACTTGAATTGTATGACAATCAAATTACAGTTATCGAAAACTTGGATGAACTGGTCAATCTTGAGTAAGTAAAATAGGTTTGATTTCAGTCTAAGAGAAACTTTGCCTTCTAAAATATATTTGTTAAGCAACTTCATATTGTAGTTAAAGTTTTAGAAATATGAAAATGTAGAAATTGTAGATAATATTAACAGGAAAAGAAAGACAAAAGAGAAGATTAATTTATTATGACGGTGTGATCTTTTTTTTACTATAATGTATAACTTAAACATACATTAACATATAGTTTATTTGTTGCTTATTTACTGTAGTTTTAATTTAATTTAAATTAACAAAAAATATTGAGAAGTAACTTAATCTTTTTTAATATGTTGCAGAGTTTTAGATTTATCTATGAATCGACTGAAAAAAATTCAAGGCCTCGAAAAACTTGCTAACCTAGAAAAATTGTTTCTGTGTTCAAATAAAATTTCTAAGATTGAAAATGTTGATCATTTAAAAAAATTACGACTTCTTGAATTGGGAGATAACAAAATTAGGGTATGTATACGCAAAACTATGTTTTGTATTTTAATTTAAAAATGATTACATCCGGTAAATTGTTTCATGTCCTTGTCAATCATTGAAATGATAAGTGATTTTTTTCATTCTAGTAATACATTAAATTCTAAGATTTTTAACACAAGTTTCTTATGTTTTTTAAAAGAGAATATTACAATATAAAGGTATATTATATGAGTGCACTAAACTTCGTTTATCCGAAAATTCAGTTTATCCGGACAAAATTTTGAAAAATATTCCTTAATACTGTAAATATTTTGTTATACAGTAATTGATCTCGTCACCATAACTCCCCTTCATTTATTGGAATAATTATAACGTATTGTTTTGTAAGAAATATAACACGATACAATAATTGTACAGTTTAAGAAACAGCTAACATTGTAATTTAGGCCTAATAATGGTAAAAAATGCCAAAATCAGTTTATCCGAAATTTTGTTTATCCGGAAATGGTCTGGTCCCCTCAATTTCGGATAAACGAGGTTTCAGTATATATTGTCTTTTTTAGTGAGTAATGTAAATATATTTCATCCTTATCATTTCAGTAAATATAAAATCAAATGTGAAACATTCTTTACTATCGTTTTATTTAGAATTAATAATAGAAAGTAAATTTAATTGCGTATTAATTAAAGAAAAAATTTCTTGCAGGTTATTGAAAATCTACTTGGGTTGGATAATTTAGAAAGTTTGTACCTAGGCAAAAATAAAATTACAAAAATAGAAAATTTGGACTCATTAAAGAAGTTAATCATTATGAGTTTACAGGTATGTGCAAATTATTTTTGATTATAATTAATTTGTCTTGTTTTTATCATGATTTGTGTAGTTAATAAAATTACTTAATTGTATAAATGATAAAAATCATTCTTATAATTTTATTCCGCAGTTGTATTAATGCTATTACAAAAACTAAAGTATTACTTGACCAACAATTCCATAAGAATGTGATCTCATCTATTTATTATATTTTGTAGTATAGTAATATTATCCCTTAAAAGTTTTTTAATTTATGAAAATTGTGTGGATACCGCTAATACCCGTATTGCGAGGGTAGGGTATTTTGGATAATCCTTGCGACTGAGCGAAGGTTTAGAGGTGCGTCATTGTCTATGGCACACAAGCGAAAGGCTGTCAGTGCCACTTGACAGATTCAGTCGCTCACTAAGTCAGACTGTTCGTGATGCTGTACTGCAGAGTTGTCGCATGTCTGCTTCTGGGTCAGATGTACTTAAATTTTATATTATAGTTGTACGAGACGCAAATAAATAAAAGGAATGGAGTAGGAACTTAATTCAACTAGCGGTACCGCTAAACAAAGAAAACAGCTTTTAAAGTAAAATTATTATATCCACAAACATGTGTTTATTTTAGGGAAGTCTTTCTCGGAATTTCTTCAATTTCCAAGTTATGTTTTTAGATCTGTTTAGGAGGAAGATATTGGATTATCATATTAGAATTTCCTCTAATCTTACCTTCTATGAGATCCTTATTCATTTTTGTCCCACATTTAAAAAAATTGACCAATTATTGGTCAAAATTATGAAGTTTTACAGGGATCTTTTTTTATAAAGTAAGTCTTAATATAGTGTTGCATGAGCAAATAATAGAGACTGTAACTTTGTCGCAGTTTCTAGGGCTTATTCTTTACGATAAAATATCTTAGGAATACTTGGAAATGCTCTGTGACTGTGGCTTAATTTTACAATGACTCAAAAGGGTCTTCAATTTACAAAAGCAATCAGTAAGAATTATGGCTTGTTTAGACCATTACGACTCTTGTAGGACTGCATATTTAAAAATAGGTATTTTTACCTTTTTTTATATATGTCCATTTTTGAAGTAATTTTATATGATGAAGTAATAATAATAATAATGTATGTAATCAAGTAACATTATAGGTCAGGTATGAATCCACACTGACAGTGGGCACACTATATTGGCACAGAAATTTTGCCTGAGATCCGAGTAGACTCGTTTTCTAAAGGGGAATTATTCTTGCCTTTGCCTTATACATTTAAGTTAGTAGATACGCATGTTCGTCCGCAGGAAGACCGAACCAAACCAAAATCGGAGATGCACTGTCGTGGAACACCGCTTGGGTATCCTACACGAAGGTCCACGTCACAATTACATTAATAAGAATTCTGTAACTCAAAACAAAAATGAAATACAGTATAACCTCGATAATTCGAGCTAATTGACGCTGACTGTACCTCGAACTATAAAAAACTCGGCATAAGCGAAGAAATGAACACTCAATGTTTTAATTAGTCGAAATATTAGAACATTTAATAGTAGAAAATGTTTCGAGTTTATATCTATTAGGGCGCCAATCCCTTACAGTTATTTCACCGACACCGTACTCAGCTGCAAGTTTCTTCAAGGGTTTCCCCATATTCTAGTGTTTTCAAGTCCTCTAATTTAATTTTAACTGGCACAAACTTTCTTTTAGCTTTTTCGTTCATCGTTACAAAACAATCAAAATTAAAACTTTAAAAACAAACAATTTTAACAGAAACGGTAAAGAATGCCCTCACTAATCGACACTGTTATACAAAACACCGATGTAGCGCTCTTACTTCCGTGGAAACTGACAGTTTACTATCGAAATTGAACTATTTTTAGAATAAAAAGAGGGGGAGATAAGTATGGGGGTGTATGTCTGAGCTGACATGAGATATAAGCCGCATCAGCGAGACCTAATGTTGACTCATTACCTACCTGCGAGTTGTGGTGTGTCGCCAAGCCCGCCAAGTAAATGCAAGCCAGCCACTTTGATCACTTTTCACTTTCAAAAGACTAGTTGCCATTTTAAACATACAATGAGGTGGCGGTAACAAAGTAATTTTGAAGGCGCATTACAATCTATGTTTTAAAAGCTTTAAAATAGTCAAAAAAGCTGTTTTTTTAATTTTGCAAACACAGCTTGAAATGCCCGGACCTTCGAACTACTGTGACTCGAATTATCAAGGTTCTTCTGTATATACAATATACATCACAAAAATGTTATCTGTGTTAAAAACGGGTTTTGTATACCCAAAAACATATAAAACTATACCCCACACTGTATTTTAAAAATTTTGATCCTAAAACGTGACCCCAAAGCGCTACGACTTTTTAACTTTCAAAATCGGTTTTTTCGAACCCAAAAACATAAAACGTTACCCCACTCTGTATTTTCATAATTTTGACCAATATTTTCAAAATTTTGGCCTAAAAACGCAACCCCGACGCGCTAAATGCTAGAAAGCTCAAAAGCTTTTCAACTCTCCTTAATAAAATTATGTAGATTTTGGTACCACCAGGAGTTTTCTACGACGTCTGTGAGTGCTTACATCATGTTTATAGGAAAACAGACACACTAAAAATGATCGCATGATTTCAATACTTCGGCAGCCGAAGTAATTTAAGTCTATGCTGTTATTTATATATTTTAATTTGCAGTACTATAATGTTGCTTGCCATACATTATATATTTTGTTTAAGGCGGAAAAATATATACAAACATTGTTTTCATTTTTAAGAAATGTTGGCGAATATTATTGAAACAGTCTTGTTGCTAAGAAATTTATTAAACTGTTTATTATGAAATTAAAGAAAACTTGATGGGATATTTTCAGATAACTTGGAGTTTTATCACAAATCAATTTATGGTTTTCAAATTTAACAAAAATATTAGCTTATGAGGAATTTGATTGTAGTTATGAAAATATACAGCAAAGTTTTCGATCACATGATCAAAAATCGTGGAAATTTCCTTATCTGAATCTTATGTACAAAGAAACACAAAAAAATATTTCTCCATCGACTTGAAAAGAGGAACATGAAAGGCACATGTAATTGTAGTTAGAAAAGATATTGAAGAAATGTATGGGAAGGAAGAGATCAGTAATCTCAAAGGTTGTCAGCAAATATGAGCACACAAAAACATGTAACGTGGTATAGAAATATTGTTTCAATATTTCGATAACATTATGTAACTTTATTGTAAGACATTTTATAGTTAAATAAGTTATTCATAATATACATGTATTTTTACAAGTATTTATAAATTTCTGTAGAGTAATAGGCTGTTGAAAATAGAAAATTTGGATAAGTTGACTGAACTGGAACAATTGTACTTGTCTGAAAATGGAATAGTTGAGATCGAAGGCTTTGAAAAAAACGTCAAGCTGAGCACTCTTGATCTTGCATGTAACAAAATTACCACTATTGCCAATGTTGAACATTTGTCAGAGCTAGAAGAATTTTGGGTAAGTTCCTACTGTTGTGTATTTTGTAGAATTAAAAATGTGAGTGTTTCTACTCGGGTATCATTCAATTCTTTTTCATCTCTGTAAGCCTATTCTGAAGTTTAGCCTAGCTTTGATAAAAAAACTTGTTTTAAATCAGAAATATAATAAGCTGTTGTACCAAACTTTGCCTGTGTTAAAAAAGAGATATATCCAAGGTTTTATAGGAAGTCATTCATTTTTCAAAATGAAAAGTAATATGATTAAACAAAAATAGTTGTTTAGGTTTCCACCTGCTATTTTTTGCTCTGTGATACAGTGCTTCTTGCATTTTTTTAGTGTGTTTACGATAAGCCATACGATATATTAATGGGTTAAATTGCTTCATGTTTAGTTCACATTTATACTGGTTGTTTCAAAATTAAGTACAAATGTATATTATTGTGGTCAAGTTACCTCTTGTTCAGTCTTAGAAAGGGACACATGCAGAGATATATAAGATTTATGAAAAATCAGGTTGTTGCATTATTATGCAGAAAGGAGTTTGTTAACAACTGCTATAATTTAGACCGCTAGTGTGTTATGAAGTGCATCACACCACCAAAATCACCGCGTACCGTTTTGTATGGTTGATCATGATTAACATTTTTACACATGACAAGATGGGATATGGCCAACATGTTTTAGGAGGCTTAAGACAGTTCTGTACCCGTAATGGATTAAGAAATGTTCACGGTAGTTTAAATACAGTAGAAATCCAATTATCCGAATCAATCGGGACCGGGCCCCATTCGGGTAATTAAAAATTAGAATGAAAAATTACATTTTCCCAAAAAAAGGGTCTATTTTAACCTTTTTGGGACTGACTACGCGTTAACACGACTGAAGTAAACTATCCGCACATACCACGTTTTATAACTTCAACGTTTGAGTACTATCATCGCGTTAACACGACTAATATAATTCTTTAACCGGTTTTTCTACAATCTGTTAGCTTTTAAATGATCTATTGTCACTATCGATAGAAGGTATCTAACAGTAGAAAATAGAGAGAATAAAATCATGTTGCCAGACCGCGTTTAATACGTTTTGTCGAAGCCTATTTTGAAAAATGAATTAGGAATATTTGTTTTATCCAAAAATGAAATTTTATTATACCAAATTGTAGAGAATAAATCATAGAATTGAACTGTACTCTTGAAAATGTTAAAATAACCTTATTTTATAAACATTTATTTCACTAAATTACAACGAGTAAAACAAACCTATCGCTAGCGCTAGGCATACAAAGCCAGATGCATTGTCACATATTTGAAATAACCTAGTCTGAGAATGAATTGGGATTTAGAGTATGTTAGTCCCAAAAAGGTTGATAATTATTGTATGTATGTTGTAAAATTGAACGTATGTTTTCTAGGATTGAACACAAGATTACTTCAACACTCATTTTAAATTGTAACTTTTGAAACGAAAGTTCCTCAATTCCAAGATGAAAATCTAACAGCCCAAGTTTCTTCGAATAGTACACTTAATTTATCATTAAATGTTTTTTAGTAACATTATTGAAAACAGTTCAATTATGAAAGTGCACACTAAAAAAAGAAGTAATAATCTCATCTACCTAAAATAAACAAAGAAAAATAGAAATCAACTTAACTTATGAACTAATATTTTGTAAAAATGTATAAAATGGTCACTTATCGACATTCTCGGTTGTCCTCTATTGATGTTCCAATAATAAGATAACAATTTTCGAATCCACGATAGAGATTAATAAGCACTTTTACAGACTTTTTTTATTTGGCAACATTCTTCCGCATATTCATTTCTTCCGTGTATTGTGTTAATGTGTTGTAACGATACAAAATTTTAAATTGTAATGCTGGGCATTTTTAATATTAGAACGAGACTAAAGAATTAAATTCACAGAAGAATAAAAATTAAACCTTGACACGTGTAACAGTATTTGCACACGGCTCTATAAAAAGAAAAAGCCTACCTCATCTTTGATAAGCTTGCCCACAGATATTAATCACCCCGATCTCCTTGGCAACAACAATGTAGCGCGTGCTAAAACAATACGCATCTAAAGACACGTCATGCCAAATAAGGCCTAATGATGAGTCTCCCGGGGCGGTTCCCTCGAGCTATATAACCTACCCGAAGGCACTAGCTAAGCCAGTTGTAGTAGCAGCATTTGTAGTAGTACAGTACAGTAGCAGTAATTGTCAGATAGTTCTTCAGGACTCTACCGAAAACACCTAGATTCATATTCAGTCTTCAGAGACCACCAGCCGTCGACATGAAGTTATCATACTTAATTTGTAAGTAGAATTGTTTAAAACGGACTTAGAGGAAAAATGAGATTTTATCAAGCAATGGTTAACGAATTGAAAAGTAAATAGTTTTGTTTTATTTAAGTATAACGTAAATGAATGGTTTTTCTGAATTAAATAATTAAATATTAAGTAACTAAAAGTAATAAGAGTACCAAGCTCGCAGTAAATTAAAATATGTTGTTGTAACTTGATAAGTAATGGACCTTCAGTCATAGAATAGATCTGTGCTATAGTTGAATATAATAAAAACTTGTTTCTTTATTTTAAATGAGCTTTAGTCTAGTTGTTAACTTATACCTCTAACCCTATTCAGTGTTCAACCTGTCTCTTTTTCTTACCAGTACATTTTAATTAATGTAAAGCCTTACCGAGCACTTGGCTGGGCATTACATTTGGTGGCAGCGTTTGTGGGATACTTAAGGGACATTTTGAGTTTTTCAAAATTTTGAATTTAAAAAAAAAAAAAGTTTTTTTTCTTAAGGTTGAAGATTGAAAGGTTAGGAGTATAAAAAATAGAATAAGAATATTTTATCTGGTTTTATTGGGTAAACATACATGGGAGATCATTTTAGAAACTTACCGTTTTTGCAAGAGGTGGATATAGGACCAAAAGATGGGTTTGTTTTAATTGTGCAGTTCTGTCCACTGGGGTTAACAAGGAATCGTATTACTGGGCTTAGAACTTGGACTTTTGATAAATACATACACGTAGAAGGAACTAAGGTGTGGGGAGTAGGTAATGAGATTTTTCGCACCGCACATAATGCAGTCGAACTTGCTCAGGTATTTAAAGACCGTTGCAACATAATTAGCCCCCGACCTTGGTGCTTTGTCATTCGAGTGTCAGAGAGTGAAAGGGAACAAGCAATTCAAAATTTAGCTGAGTATTTGGGATTATCAGAATAATTTGGTTATTTAATTCTGTCAAAATTGGGAATCATAGTTTTTTACCGAAAAAGAAGCGTGACGCAAGCAAGGAAGTTCAGTTGATGGACAAAGCTGCAAGCCGACCATTTGGTACTCCATCGGGAAGTACGCATAACACGCAATTCGAACAAAATTTGTATTTACGGGTTGGGACGCGTAACGCTGTGGTAACCGCGTTCTACAAATATACAAGCGACCGAAGCGAAGTAAGGAAAGAAAGTGAAGTTAAAAGGGGGAAAATTTCCGAAATTTCCGAATTAATATATGACATGCCTAAAGCACTAAGAAAAATCGAATGAATCCAACACTAGATCCGCTGTGGACAAGTAACGCATGGGTAGTTAATTATTTAGAAAGAAGCGAGGGCAAAATTTTTAAATTTTACGAGTTTAGACGAGACTCAAGGCGCGGACGCAATATTGAAGTTACATATACAGTAAAATCAAGTGAGTTTACAATTTGGGAAATAAAAGCTAAAGGGAGAGAAACTCCGTTTAATATTGATCAGTGGATTAGATTTTATTTAAATCATAATTTAGGAGAACTAATATACGTGACAGGTTGCAAAGAAAGTGGGTATATTATATTGGAATTTATAGACATAGATGCAATAGATTTATACTAGGATTTGAAATGTGTCATTGCATACTAACTACTCTTTTATTAGTAATTCTGGCTATCACAATATATTTATTTTGGGAGTCATATGTCATAAAATTGTTTAAGGCAGTATAAATGAGCGGTCCAAACGTATACTACATACCAATCCGAAACGCGGATATCTTGATAGAAGGCACGACTAGCCTATTAAGAAATTTAATTCAGCGAATTATCGAGAGGCAGGTTAACGGACGTTCTAATTATACCGACGAAGCCAACGTGAGACGCGTAACTATTATCAAAATAGAAATAGAGTTTTTGTCAGAGTAAAGTAAGCTATTTTTAAATAATGTCGGTGGCAGAACAAATAGCAACAGAGCTGGAGGCTCTTAGAAATAGATTAGCGGCAGTGGAACTGGGGCGAACAAAGGACCTTGGTACCGCAACCTTTGTAACAGAATATCGTGGGGAAATACAGGGTATTTCGGTACACGAATTCTTCAGGCGAGTAGACCAAGCGGCCCTGATGGGGGGATGGAGCGACAGCGATAAAGTAAGCATAGTATCTTTAAAAGTAAAGGGACCCGCGGCATTATTTTTCGGGAATAATCCAGAACTTAATCAGGAAGGTGTTACGTACCACAAGGTACGAGAAGCCTTCATTGAACGGTTTAAAGACAAAAGTTGTGATCAGTATCACTATACAAATTTGCAGACCGCGAGACAAAAGCGCGATGAAACTCCCGAGGCGTTTGAAGATCGGTGCAGGAAACTATGCGCTTTAACAATTCGTAAAAGCAATGACCCTACCGAACAGCGAGTTATTCACGAGGAGGCTGAGAGACGCCTACTTGCGGCGTTTGTGTCAGGTCTCATGGGCCAACAAGGCACACAGTGTAAGTTCGGCATGCCAAAAACCTTGCCCGAAGCGTTAAATATAGCGATAGCCGTCTGTAACGCAGAACGAGATGCTAAAATCGCCGGGGCACGACCGACAGTCTTTACAACCCAGGTTACTTGTTTTAATTGCCAAAAGCCGGGGCACTACAGTCGGGAATGTAGGGCACCTAGGCGTGGAAGGAATCCGGTACAGAGTCAAAATAGGCCAGTCCAAGAAAATAGGGAGTTTAGCTCAGGCAACCCTATGCGAGGAACCCTAAGAGGCATTGGGCGTGGTCGAGGTATTGTTGACCGAAGGTCAACGCACAGAGTAAGTTTGGAAAAACAGGATATTGAGTGCTTTAATTGCCATAAAAGGGGGCATTTTGCAAGCTCATGTTGGGCAAGACAGCGCACAAGAGCTGAACAATCCCCAAACGGGAGAGGGTCTGTCGAGAACGCTCCATCGAGAGACCAAGCCGAAGGATGGAATTAAGCAGCCATGTAATTCCTAGGGTTAAGTGTGATTGTGGTACACTAAGCCAGGATTTAGTTATAAACGTGGAAATTGAAAACTATAATAGGGTACTACTTATCGATAGTGGGAGTACCATTTCCATTCTTAAAAGGGGCATAAGTAATGTAAATTTAGAAAAACCTGATGTAGAGGCAGCAGGTATTACCGGAAATGCGCTAAGCATAATTGGTAAGCAAAAAGTTAATTTTGTTGTAGGGGACGAGAATTTCCTCCTAGAGTTTAGAATTGCCGATATGGAATTGAAATATGATGGTATTTTGGGTATTGACGGCCTTAGAAAATTTGGTGCATGCATTAATATAGCGGAAAATAAAATAATCCTTCAGAGTGAACCACCACATTCTGAAAGAATAGTGGTTTATGTCAATCGAGTTCAAGCAAGACCTAAAGGTTTGCTTAACTCTGTCAAACGAGGTAATAATGTTTCACGTGAACTGATCACTCACGAAATTCAAACTACCACGCGACTTCCTAAAAGACAGGTTTCAGAAGGTGAAATTAAAAATTCCGAATGCATAGTGTTAAAACCAATGTCGCAGACGATAGTCGAGGGCGTATTTAAAATTTCGAACCCAAACGTTAATTTAGTCATGGTAGAGCCAACAGATATCGGAATACATGGGACCCAAGTAGCGAGGTCAATTTGTAGAATAAATAGAGTATTGGATACGAATAAGCGTATAGAGAAAATACAAGTAGTAAATACTGAGAGAAATTTTGGAACTAATTATGGGGGTAATGAAGTTAGCTATAACACCCGAAACCATAAAGTTAGTCGAGAAGAGTTTAATAATAACGTAAGAGGCGTTATGAAGAAAAATAATAGATATTTTGTGGGAAATAATGGTAACAGTTGCACTAAAGACGGGAAAGGTAACCGTAGCAAATTGTATAAAAATAATGTAGGAAATTTTGTGATAAATGGGAATAAAAATGTTGTTAGAGAGGCGCGTGTCGAACGGCCTAATGAAGTTATGTTAGAAAATGGGTTACGAAATAAAACCTTGCGAAGTAAAGTATTTGTGTTAATAGCGAATTGTAGTAACGAAGAATTAAAGTTACCAAAGAATATAAAATTGGGCGTGGCAGTTCCAATAAATGAAAGTGACATTTGTGAAAATAGAAATAAGGAAAGTAAATGCGTAAATAATAAGGAAAGTAAATGTATAAATGAATCGGAGTTTATTACAAAAAATAAGACAATTGCCTCGTGCCGAAGACACAAGGAAGGAAGTACGTATCCGGGAAGAAGCTACAGCGAAGCAGTCCAGAGCAACCGCGAGATGCGCGATGCGGTCAACAATAGACAACCACAACAGGAAGTAGCGGTTAACACCATTCGAAAGTTAGGCGCTATTCCTGCGGCTAAAGTTGACGTCAAGGAACTTGTCATGGGGAAACTGAAACATTTGACTAATGCGGAAAAAGAAATAATATTGCCAGTTTTGAAAGAATATCGCGATTTATTTTATACTGGGGTAGGACCACTAGGTTGTACTGCTAAAGTGAAACACACAATTGAGACGGGTAACGCGCAGCCAATTAGAAAAACACGTTTCATCAGCGTCCTATAGTAGAAGAGTGCATTAGGGACTTAAAAGAAAAGGGAGTAATTCGGGAATCTCAATCACCATGGGCTTCACCTATTGTGATCGTGGGAAAGAAGTCCACAGACGGCACACCTAAGTACCGCTTCTGTGTGGATTATCGGGCATTAAACGCCGTTACAAAACCCAACAGTTACCCCCTCCCTTCCATTCAGGATACTCTTGATTCACTTGGGAGCTGTAAATATTTTACAACTCTTGATTTGGCATCGGGTTATCATCAGGTACCCATGAATGAGGCTGATATCGAGAAAACCGCTTTTACCTGTTCGTATGGCTTGTATGAGTTTTTGGCGGTTCCATTTGGGTTGCGTAATGCTCCGTCGACATTCCAACACTTAATGAATAGCCTATTAGCAGGTTTGATAGGCTCAGACTGTTACGTATATTTAGACGACCTAATTGTGTACTCACCTGACCTAGAAACACACGCAACGCGGTTGGCAAAGCTGCGAGAATCTAATCTAAAAATTCAGCCTGATAAATGTGTTTTTGCTGCCAGTGAGGTAGGATACCTAGGACACTTAGTTACCAGGGATGGCATCAAGCCAGACCCAAAGAAAGTGCAAGCCGTTACAGAATTTCCAATACCGAAATGTGTTAGAGACGTAAGAGCTTTTGTACGGCTAACGTCGTATTATAGGCGTTTTATTCCGTCATACGCACAAATCGCGAAACCTATGACAGAATTGACAAAGAAAAATGTCACCTTTGAGTGTTCAACCTGTCTCTTTTTCTTACCAGTACATTTTAATTAATGTAAAGCCTTACCGAGCACTTGGCTGGGCATTACAAAATGAAGAACATTTGTAAGACATTTTTGTCCTCACTAAAATTGCATCTAATTTGAAAGCATAAATCATGTAAATTTTATATAAATTATTTCACATACAAAATAAAATTATGAATTCCATAAAATATTAAATCAATCTTGTAAATAAATATTTAGTTTACAAAATAATTAATACAGTGAATGGTACTTAAATTATAGAAGAAAAACCATTTTTTTTAAGGAGAAGTTGGATGTGAGACAATGTCTTAGAGGAAATGTGGTGGATGTGAGACAATGGCTTGGAGGAAGTGTTTAGAGTTAAAGTTTTGAACCAGGCAGACTTACAGAGAGTTAATAGAGTTTTTTTTTTAACAAGCTACATATCACAAATTAATCATAACTCTCACTACAGTTAGTGTTTGTTATTTATTAATAAACAGTGAATCATTAGACAGTAATCTTAATTCAGTTAGTCAAAACATTTAAAAATTATCAATTGCCAAGCAGCGATATCATAAATCAAACAATCATCCATAAGTCAAACTTCAAATTTAAATCAACAAACTATTTCATAACATAAATAAGTGATGATTTATAAATAATACAATTTTTTTAATCAAAATTTATATTTTCTAAATTAAAATTGTATATACATTGTAAACGCTACACTATTGTTGAAAAGATTGTAAGTTTTTATTTCCAGCTGTATTCCATATTTTCTTTCAGATATCCTTTACCCAACACATATTTTGTATACAAAAGTTTGAACGTAAAATCTTTAGTGTTTCAGTCATTGATTTTTTGTTGATAAACTGGCGGGTTTAAGTAATATTTGTTTGTAAATTAGTATATTATTACATTTTACTGTTTTGTATTTAGTTACAGCTGCCTTTTTATTTACGCTTTTGATGTATATCGTTAGGAACTCATGTAGAGTTATTACTTAGTGTTTAGTTGTATTCTTTTAATTTTTCATTTTATAAAACCTATTGCTGTAACAAGATTAAAAGTGTTAATATTTATTTTCCACATAAACAACAATAGTTTTTGTGTATGGAGTGATATTTTATATTTTTATAAAAACCTTTTGTTGGAGCAAGATTAAAAGTGTTAATATTTATTTTTC
>JAGFPH010001014.1:210460-238733 GCA_018207615.1 Philaenus spumarius | reverse complement strand
TTATTTTTCAGATAAACAACAACAGCATTAGTGTATGGAGTAATATTGATGCTTTGGCAGTAAACAAGAAATTGTCAACAGTGTATTTTGAACATAATCCAATTTACGATGATCCTAATTATCGCAGAAAAATAAAATTAGCAGTACCTTGGATATCGCAGATTGATGCTACTTTAGTCAGGTTAGCTTCTTAATCCTGGAACTACTGATATTTCAAAATTATTTTGTGTACACTGTAAACATTTACTTTTTAATTTGAAAATAAATATTTTTTAGCATAATGCTTGTTTATAGTTACATATTTTTTGACAGCTCGGTTCTAGCTTTTAGTCTTTAGGACTTAAATTTTTAAGTACTTTGTTGTAGTGAAAAAAAATTTGGGGTAACCAGTAAGAATAATTTGAAACTTTAACACACTCTTTTCATTTCATAATTATTATGAGTCGTCTATGGCTAATTTTAAATCTTTATGTTTGAATTTTAAAATTTGAATGTGTATTTTATTTTTTATTTTTATTTTATGCATTGTATTTGCTTGATTTTTACTTCCTCACTATACTATAGTATAGAGAAAATATAGTGATCGCAAAAAAAATCGATGTTGAGTTTTTTGTGGATTGTAAGTGGTTTTTCAAAATGTCTGTCTGTATACAAAGCTAGAGAGAAAACTATTCGATTGATTTCAAACAAATTGGCACCAAACATGTCAATTAGGCCAATAGATGCACGTAAAAAGGTTTTAAAACAATTCCCTTTTTGGTCAAAATAACCCTAAAAAATCAGTTATTATTGTTTTATAAAAAAAGGGCTCTAACGATTTTGATAAAATTTGGCTTATTTGCAGCCTTTAATGTACCCTACCGTATGCAAAAAAAAACGCATCTTTCTAAAAATTCTCGTTTAGCTAAAATAATATATTTTTGGGTTTTTTCCAAAATAGGGGTTGTTTTTCAAACATTTTCAAAACCTTTTTTCGTGCATCTATACAGGCCTAATTGACATGTTTGGTGCAAATTTGTTTGAAATCGATCGAATAGTTTTCTCTGAGCTAATAATAATATTTATTAGTTACTCTCCTACTTTAAGGCATCACCTCTCCTAATTTAATACAATTATGAAGTCACAGTGAATATGTTTAATAATTTAAATATGTTTGTGAGATAGTATGCGCCAGTTTCTGGTACCATCTATTTGTAAATACAATTTGGGTAATTGTAAACGCTCAAATAATTCTGTATATTTCTTAGTTATTTGTGTATTAAAAACACAAAATGCTACAACTCATAATATTTCATAGTGACCTTGGGAGATGGATGCGCAAAGACCACTTCACTTTTATTGAAGTGAAGGGAGTAGAAAGTAAAGCAGCCTCCTTGTCTGCACATTTAGTTTGTGGCAACCGTGTGGTGCTACTTCTTAGCGTCCCAGTTTCTCCTATTCTACGCAACTCAGTCTATATGGAATCTCATTAACTATACTTTGTTGAGATACTGTGTGAAGTGGAGCAACATCTCATACACATTAAAGACACAGTTTCCTTGAATTACAAATAAAATTGTTCCTACTGGTGTTTAAAAAAGAGTAAAACAGAAATGAAATAATGAATTACCATATTTAATACTTGTTCCACGATTACAGAAAATAAGTTAAAGCCTTTTAAATTCTAATTTTTTCTTCGTTGCTATGTAAGTGGTAATAACAACACAGCTAAAGCCATGTTTACATGGGCCATTTATTGTTGCAAATCTGAAAGGCATAGAGATAAAATAAAACTTCCATGGTGAATGCATATACAAATTTTTCTTCATACTCTATTTTGTTACATCTGGTAGGCGATAAAATCCAAATTAATATGAACTGGACTGAATTTAGATAAGAGAGGGATAAAACTATTTTCAGTTCTGGAGTGAAAAGTAACAGAACTCAGAAAAACCCGTTTTGTAGGAAACTAGTAAAAATAATGTTTGCAATACTATCCATGAAAAAAATAGTTACGTAAAACATACGATTGATGATTGAAGTGAAACTTTTTTATCAAGGGTAAACAAAATGAATCACTACATTTAGAGAGAGATGAAAAAGGAAATCACAAGATAGAGAAGAAGCGAAGCGGATTGTGTTAAACAATAATATTTCGAAGGCAAAATATTTAAGTAAACTTGTTGAACTTACCGTCCAATTTTAAACGTCCAACGACGGCCGTTTCGGCTATTCAGCCATTCTCAAGTGTAGCAAAGGGAAGCTTATGAATGCTCTGGAGCAGTTGAAATCTATAAAGCTTTCAAGACAGAGCAAGGAACGTTACTTAACGACAAACTTAATTTCAATTCCAACTAATTATTCGACTTGGTAATAGACATCGCAGAAGCAAGTACAGATAAGAACTAACTATGCTCGAGCGTAACACCGACAGTCTAGCCGTGGTCTAGTGAACTAACCATATGGACATAAAAATGTGCGAGCGTGTAATTTTTAATTGTAGAATCGTGTGTATAAGTGTTTTTAAGTGTAATATGTGTTTTTATTTTTACTAATGATGAAGGACAATGGTCCTTAACTTGAGAATGGCTGAATAGCCGAAACGGCTGTCGTTGGACGTTTAAAATTGGACGGTAAGTTCAACAAGTTTACTTAGTAAACAATGGTCGGTACGGTGAACATAAACAATAATAAGCAAAATATTTGTTTGAAGTAGATCGCATGACATATTATTTTCTATTATTATATAATAAAAACTGACTTTCACATATTATATATGTTTTCAAAAACCAGTCGAGGTATGCGGTCGAGAGAATTGAAAGAAGCTACAAGATAAGGTGAGGTCGCTTTTGTGAATATTGAAAAAGGTTGCTTGTAAGTAGAATCACTGTTTGGGAACTTTGAAAAATATAATGGAATTAAATCAGGTTTGCCAATAGCATGACATTATAGATGTTTAAAAAATGTCTTAATTTTAGATTAATTAGTTGATTTACACTATTCACATATGAGATACGCTCAGTATCAGGTTCGCGATTAGAATCTCGATCACTGAGCGAATCTCGGAATGAGCCTCGTTGTCAACGGTGACGATATTGACAACGGAATGCGCCAACCCAGAATGAATTGCGCGGCTTTGAGGGGACATCTTCACACTGATAAGCTGGAGGACGTTTAAACTACTGTGCCGGTTTGTTTCAATTAGGTATTATTTTATAATTAATGGCCGGCTAAAGTTAAATTGCGAGCGGCGACCAATTTGCGGGGTCCGAATGGCAGGGAACGTCCGATAGGGGTAAATTAAATCGAATCAGGCCAAACAGCGCAATCAGGGCTTGTAAGTCAAG
Organism: Philaenus spumarius; assembly: GCA_018207615.1. Classification (NCBI taxonomy): domain Eukaryota; kingdom Metazoa; phylum Arthropoda; class Insecta; order Hemiptera; family Aphrophoridae; genus Philaenus; species Philaenus spumarius. The sequence continues at coordinate 235,407 of JAGFPH010001014.1, read as the reverse complement.
GCCGAGCTTGTAATGGTGTTCTTGAGTCTGTCGTGTGTAACATTAATTAATTTAGTATTTTAATTAGTTTCATTAAAGCTGCTTTTCCGTGTGTGTGGTTCTTAGTGGTTGTGGTTTCCCCTTAATAACCCATGTGTTTGACCAATTAAGGTTTTCCGGCCTCATCTAAGTTCGGACCGTGGCATAACTCCGCCACCTATAAAATAACCATTCATCACACTAGGGGGCCCTTATGATTCATATAAAACACATAGATTCAGCTTATTGCATAAAATGATCTTACTATTTAAATTAAGAGCCAAGCCAGTTGCTGTTAGTTGTGGATCCCCTATAGTCTAGTATATGAGAGTTAAAATAAGGTGTGAACTTCAAATTTTTCGGAAAAGACTTATTTTAATAAAAATTGGAAATAAGCTCGTCTTCCCCTCTATTTAACCCTCACAGTGCCAGACTGCCCAAAGTGACGTTCTCTCAGGCGCAAGATGCAGCCATTTCGAACATATGCAAGAATTTGCACATTCCGTTATTTAATACACTTAAAATCATCCAGTTGCATTAAAACCGGCACCGTTGGAAAGGCAATCAATTAATTTTTAATTTTTGTATTTAAAACTTTTTCGTAAAACATATTTACATACGCAATCATAGTTTTAAAATATGCAGATCGTGTTACAGCTGTTTCCATGCGCGAATATGCATACAATTGTACTGTTATTTCCCACTTCTTACATGTCCATGACCATCTACAGAAGTATTTCTATCGAGATTATAAAAATACCATTGGATTCGTCAAGATTTTATCTTTCTAATAGTGCCTTCCAATCAGATGTCACTATTTTACCCGATTTTTGTAAACCTTGCGATTGGACAGTTTTTCAACCAATGAAACAGCCTATTTGTCAACCGAGATAACGCCCACTATATCACATGTTTTGACAGATTTCTGTACACCATTTTGTAGAGAACTGTTTGACCTTTCTAACGGTGGAAATTAAACTAGAATAAAAAACCAGTTTTTTGTTTGTCTAGACAGCAGTAGAATGTACTATCTAGTGAGACCGCCTAGAGCGTCCCATTCCCACGCAATTCAATTGAGCCGTCTTATCTCGTCGGCAAAGTTCATTAGATTTATGTCATTTTGTTATTCAAATAAAGATAACTCAAACACTTTTGTGAACTAAGAAAAGACAAGTATAGACAAGTATACTGTTTGTTTCTTTGATTTATCCTCTATACTTTGTTATAATAATATTTCATTTCTGGGCAAGCATATATTAGTAAATTACGTTTCAAACTAAGCCTAGTTTTGTTAGCAGTCGTGTATTTAGAACATAAAAGTGTTTTTTTCAAAATAAGAAATTTGAACTTGATAAATGTTTTTATACAGTTCTATTTAGAACTAAATTACAAAACTTTTTTACGCTTACGAAAAAATTACAAAAAATGTTTACTACTTGTTATGTAGGCCTAAAGTTGAACTTTTTCCTTTCGTTATTGAACATTTTTTGTTTCTTGAGCTAATAACTTTTACAATTTTACACCAATAAATTTTGTAATTACATATATGAATTCATTGAACCTTTCTCTTCAAAAAAGGTATAGAACACTTTTGGATTGGGATAGAATTACTATTTTTGGCGAATTTTTTAAAATATGCTTGCAAAACACTAAAAATTAGCTGGCCAATTTGAGCTATAACCAGGGCATTAGTAGGGTTAAAAGTGACCTTGTGTGGGCTTCCTGTTTTTTAGGGGTAAAAACAACATCTTGCTTAAAAAAAAAATAGAACACTGTAAATTTAATTGTTTAAAAGATTGAAATGTGTTGAATAAAGATAATTTTTTGTCCTGGAACATGATTTTAAATGTATTAGAATGTTTCAATTCTTACAAATCATGACGAGTTAAACCACGTTTTTCGTTTCAATTTGAAGTGGTTATTATTATGAAATTTAAAAAAAAAAATTCAACAGCTCAAAACGTTTTAATAATGTATTTATATGAAACTAAAAATCCATTCACTATTTATAATAATATAATTTATTATTAAAGCAACGTTTCAACCTTTAAAAGCCACCTATTAAAACAAATAATACGAAAATTATTGATGCAAGTTTTTTTTTAGCTTGAGATCGTTGTACTCAATTAATTTTATTTCATAGCCGTGGTAGAAAATATTGTTTGGCCAGGTCAAATTACCAAATCTTGCTAACATATATACAAAAACTAATACATATTATACGTGACATATATAATTCAAGATCTTGAAATTACAATAATAGTCAATTAATAACAATAATACAATAGCTGCTGTGGGCTTTTTCATAGAAAGTTTTATTTTCTCCACCTTTGCTATTTGGAACTTTATCTAAGAAATTGTAACTCTTATTTAGGTTAAAGTGCAAGTAGTAGTAGAAGATATTGTAGGTGGAGTTTGTCTAACTTGAGTAAGTGGGGAGAGAAATGTGCATTAGCCCAACATTCTTCCTGCGAATCTCCTCTACTCGTGTGAATATTCTTCCTTTCCAATATTCCACTTCAGAACATATTGAGTGGGCAAAGGCTGTGTGAGCTCCCTTCTCCTACCGACAAACTCACCTTAGACATCCTACTCTAAGTATGCAGTTTCCTTGTTACCAGTTATTCTGCACCAACAGAATTCTGTGAGTAAATCTGGCTAATTATCTGTAATGCTCTTCAAATAGGAATGTTTGTTTATTTTTCTGTATTTTGTTACTCCTAATCATTAAACCTCACTAGAACTTAAGTTGTGTTTTTTTTTTTGCCAATACACGTTGAAACATTAAACTTACCTACCTAATAAATAAAAATGGAAATAAATAATTACCAACTAATATTTCACTCTTAAATTCAATCAACACAGCATATCACTAAGTACATCACCAGCTCTATAAATCTCCTCATAATATACAGGGCCCATTTAAGCTTCATGCCGCCCATGGGCCGACTCAAGATGAGAACAATAAAGCATGTCTAGATAGTCTGGTGGGGTCTTATGGACTACGAAAGATTATGCACTCCTCCACTGATACCAGAGACGTCACTGAAAGCCCGACCTACATTTGGCCACTGGTCCTTAGTACGTACAAGGCTTTTTCAAGAGTTTACTCAATGCCTAATTGCAACATTGTGATGGTATAGGCATTTTTGTTGGTCTTCTTTGTATTTTAAACAAAAACACATAAGTACAATAACAACCAAATATGTCATAGTTACAAGGGTTTCGATAAAATTTTAGTTTTAATAGAACCTTACGATTATTAATGGGAAATCACATGTATCTTACATTTTCTTGTTTACTACAACCTTTCCAACTAATTAGAGTTTAGTACAGGGCCATTAGGTAGAGTTGCAGTTACAATGGTAAAGTGGCAGCTGTGAGTTGTGTTTGTGGTAATGAGATTTGCATAATTCATCAGAGTCCATCGCTGGAATGCCAAAATATAGGCGCTTGCGACAGCATTACTAAGTAAAAATAAAGTGAGTGTATTTTAAAAATTGATTGTGCGCTCGGAATCATTAAAAATTTAACGTCTCTTGAAAAAGAGCGATCAGACGACGTGGCTACTTGACTATTTTGCATTCTCAAAATCGAACAGTGTGTGCCTACTGACACAAAATCGGCTTGATTCTAGTCGCTTAGGCTTACAAAACTTATAGTTTATTTTTTACCATTTCTTACAATAAAAATATCATTGCAAGTACAATTTTTTAAATACTTAAGGGGAGGCGGACCCTCAATAAATTATTATTTTTTATTTTTCTTTTATATTTTTTTCTTAAAATTTAGATTTTTCTGAACACAGGGATATTTAGTACCTGTAGGTTTGAAGTATATTAAGCTGAGAAAAAATATTTTGAATTAAAGTTTACACCAACTTTTTAGATAGTAATTTCGGAATACGGTAATGAATTCAACATTAAAGTGTTTTGTTTTGTGATTTGGGTAATACATTTGTGATTGAATTATTACAAAAAATAGGAAAGTCCTTTATAAATAAGTCTTTCATTTATAGACTATTTTATCACTTATAAACAGCTCACGAACACAAACTATACAGACTAACTTAGTAAAAACCGAGCTAAGTAATTATTATAAACCTCTCACAAATACAAATTAAACAGATTCAAAGTTAAGAGCAACCAAGCAAACTTCCTATAACCACTCCTAGATGGCGCTGATGAAGATAGATTTGTGTTATAACCTCTCCTAGATGGTGCTGACAAACTATCTTTTACTTTACACGGAATACCGATAGTAAAGTAACTGAAGTTTTGGTTATTTGTCAGTTTTCTTTCATGAAGCCGTAGTCTAGTGGTAACGAAGCGTCTTTCTGATCACAAGATGCCGAGTTCGAATCTAGGCTAGGGAGACCAGATATCTATCTAATCATATCTGTGGTTTGAGGGTAGGAGGGCGGAAGTAAAGCAAACGGTGGTTGGCTCGCTTCCAAGCTGACGGGATATGACTAGATATCTGGTCTCCGGTTGGGGCTGTTTTGCATAATTTTACTAAAGTATTTATGTATGTATATATATTTACTAAAAAAAAACCAGGAAAACGAAATTTTATATAATTTAAATAGTTCAGGGTAATGATTATACTACCATGTGTGTTCATATAGGGGCATAAAATATGCTGTAAATGTTATTGTCTCTTCTGTTTCATGATCCATAGGCTAAATTAAAAAACTCATAAATTTTTTTTACTCTTTAAAATTCTGATAAAAAGATATTTTGTGGTTTTTGGCGGTTTTCCGACAATTCGATTTTGTTATTATTTTTCATACAAAGGTACACTTTTCTCAGAAACTATTTGACCAATTCATTTGAAATTTTCAGACAATATTTATAATAAAAACCTACAGAGTTTTTTTTAAATAAATTCTGGTAATATTTAAGGAGTTCAGAAAAAAAAAAAAAATCCAACTTTGATTTTTGAAATATATTTAATTTTAAATTATAACAAAATTAGTTTTTAAATATAAGTTGCTAAAAAAAACTCAGTGGCTCTCTAAAGACCCATTTAAGTCACACACCAAAATTTGAAATGATTCATCAAGCAGTTTCTTTGGAAAGTGTACCTATGTTAACATTAGAAAGATAGGACGTCCGCCTCCCCTTAAATTTGTAAACATATTTAGTATTTTTTTAAATTGCCGTCTCTGGGAACGTGCTGCCCTAGGATGCGACCTACTTGACCTATTTAGAAAATAGGCCCCGATAATATAATTTATTGGATAAGGTACTAATTCAGTAATTCTTTCAACATATGATTATTAAACGTATTCAAATTTTGCCAATTAATCATTAATTAATGTTATTACAGTGCAACCCCGAATATTGAGACTGAAAGTAACTGGAAGTCATTTGCTTTAATGAAAATTAAGAAATTGTTCAAACGAAAATAGTTGCAAGCAGTAAAAAGTTAAAGTACTAAATTCATTTAACATAAATAACATTATAAATCAAAGTAAACCAGGTATTTATACAAGTGTATTAAAAAGATTTTTTTTAGTTTACTAAAGTAGTATATCTTTTGATAAATTAATTTGTTGAAATAATAAGCATTTTACTATGATGTTGCATTCAAATAATCTTTTATATCATGTGGAATAGCTGTTCAATGTGGCAATACCAGGCAGTTGATTCAAAACGTGCAACTCTTTTGTAATTCCAGTTTGACATAATGTATTATTAGTCATAAACACACTACCTTCTGCCTATTTCATAGGACAGTAAACAAATAATTTTGATATCTCCATTCAAAGATTTTCAAAGCAATGAAATAAATTTAATATTCATTTGAAATACTAAGATATTAATAATATATGTGTATTTATTCTTATCAATATGGACTAATTATGTTTCAGAATAAAAAGTAATTGAATGACATTGTTTTATTTCAGATAAGAGATGTAATCTACCACAAAGAATTTTATTCGACCACCACCTGTACAGTTTGTACCTAATGCTTGAAATTGTAATAACCAAATGAAGAATAATAACAAGTACAAATATAAAATCAGCATAAAAAATTGTTTGAACTGGACATTATTATGTAGTTATTTCTTTTAAATTTAGTTTGTACAAAGATTAAATTATATTGTTTACTTTTAAATATTTGATTGGTATCTATTGTTTACAGATAATAATAAAAAATAATCTAATCTACATTTTACAATAATCATTAGGTTGATATACATTCTTTTTAAATAACAATCCAAATAATGCTAAACTGGTTTTTTTCTGTAGAAGTACATTTTTATTATACCTGCTTTGCGCACTACTAGGTTTGGTGGTTAGTTCATTTATATATTCAGAAATATATCGGCATCTTTATATACCAAAATGATGAATCTATTTTTAAGCTGTATATATTATTATTTAAGCTGTGTACATGTTCACCTCTTATTTTAATTTTCAGTAATGTCGTAAAATCTTGTTAATTAAAACAAAATGAATACAATGTAAGTTGTAAAGCAACTGACATCATATTCCATTAATATTACAGCATCTTTTTGATGGTTAGCATGATTAAGGTGATCAAATAATAACATAATTGGAAAATAACTAATGTACTAATAGAGAATTTTTTTTAATACTTTTAAGCATTTATAAGCAATTTTTGTTTATAGTTGTAACTAGAGAAAGAAGAGGGTGATGTTAACATAGTGTTTTTATTTTACCAAATAAATAATACAATTTATTTTTATTTATACAACACAATAATTAATATTTCAAGAAAAAGAAATGATTTGTTATTTTTTATTCTTTTAAATGTTTAGCATTAATTTCTATTCCTGTGCTATGTTTTCTTGTTTAAAAAAATCATCTTGAAATTGTACACTTTTTTGATATATTTTCTTCCTCTTAAATGAAGTTAGATGGAGTTATAGTTTAGCAATTTAATCTGTATAATTAGATGACAAAAGAAAAGACGAGAATAACAAATCAATTGTATGATCATTGTTTAATAAATATGTTTTTTTGTAACATATACATTATTATGTTACCCTAGTCCTATTTGAACTTTAGTTGTTATTACTACCAAGTACTGGTTCATGCTCAGTTTTAACTAAAAGTTGAATATTGCCTGGTAGTTCCTGATTGGAATTCAAATATGTTATGTCTTTTTGCTCTACTATAATCACAGTCTGGCTTGGATTTTTTTTCCTTTCCATCGGCATTACATCGTGTCTCTTACGATGCCGTCTCATATCTCCAATTTGAGAAAACCTTTGTTCGCATAAATCACAACTGTAAGGCCGTTCACCGGTATGAGTACGCATATGCGTTGTTACAAAAGCTTTACGAGAAAACAATTTCCCACATACTCCGCACTGATGTCTGCGTTCACCAGTGTGTTTGGCTTGGTGCTGAGACAGATTAGCTTTTGATCTAAAACAAACATTAATAATTACGTTTTTACATTGGAAATTATATTTATTGAAGTGTCATTTGGATGCTTGGACATTGTTGAATTATAAAAAATGAAAGTGGTTGAAGTAGGCAATGAAAATACATGTACAGTAGAATCCCTCTTAACCGGTCTGGTAGGGACCGAGACCCTTGCCGGTTGATCCAAGATTCCCGTAAAAAAATAGATTTTTGTTAAAAAATAACCTACATATTTCATAAATAAACAAGCAAATAAGACGTTATTGCATCCCATTTTATTGTATGTACCACTTACATAAACAAACACCAACAAATTAAACATTTTAAACTTTGAAAACTGAATTTACATGTACCGCATCAAAAAATCAGTTATTTTTTTCTGTTCTTTAACATTCAAAGATTGTTAATGCCAAATCTCTCCTATTTCGTATGTTAATCACGTCTAATGCCGTTGAATCTTTTTACTGCTTAACACAAAATTCAGAAAAGGTTCCGACAAAGCAACAGACGAAGAAAAAAAACAAAGGATGCTGCTTTGTCAATTGATTCTAAGAAAAAAATACCGTTGACGCGGAAGCACGAGAGGAATCAAACTCACGCTCCCCCTCTCCTGTTCTGTCTGCTACAACACTAACACACATTGCACACCTAATGCACCCCGCTTTATTTTCCAAGGAATATCCGTTAAAAAATCAATGATTGACACTTTGGCCAGTTACAGTAATATAATCTGTTAGATAATTGGGCAATTTGAATGATTTGAGGGTTTATTTCATTATGCAGCTTTCATTAAACGACAAAACGTGAGACATTTAATTTTGTCCGCAATTTTTTGTGATAAATTATTTTAATATTCTTCTTAAATTACACTAAGTTGTGAAATCCCTACCATTACAATTGATTCTATATAATGTTCCTATTTTTAATTAGAGTTAAAATACCATAAATATTTTTTGATGTGGGAATTCTTAATCACAATAATAAATCATTTAGACCTTCGATATTACTTTATTTGGGCGTTTTGCCGAGTGGCCACTGAAATCACCGCATGTGAACCTATTTACATTTTTTCTTAAGTGATATTTAGCAATGAAGGTTTGTACACATAGGTCTAGAGATCTGAATGACTAAACAGCTAGGATTGAACATAAAATTTTGGAAATTCCTAATAAAATCGCTACAAATGCATTCTACACTCGTCTTGGAGCTTGTCAGGAAATACTCAGCAGAAATTTTGAACAATTAATTGCTATAGTATGGATTTTACCAGAAATATATGTTTGTACTATTAGTACAGGTATCATTATTGTTAGGTAAGTTTCTTTGTTTGACAATAAAAATATTATTTCATGCCAATAATTAAAATATTTATTGTTATTATTTATAACGGGTAATTTTTAACAAATAGACTAGGATAGTTATACCTTCATTATTTTATTTTTTCATTTACTAAAAGCTACAAGCAGGGATAACAAAATAAACCCCCATATCATTAAGACACATTATTTGCGTAATTTACAATTTATAAGGAGCTGGATCATCTTTTTGTGGTCGAGTTAGCACTATTATTGTGTTCCCTTTAAGACCTTAAAAATGAGGTATAACTCGAACTAGACTTAAATTTCAAAACTTACTAAGTGGGGGCTGTCCTCCGGTCATGCCAAAAACTAGTGAAACAGGTCAAACTATTGGTTGTAGTGACAAATACATAACTTCAAAATTATATTACTTTAAGCGTGATAGTTTTTGAATGATTAAACATATCTCAGACTTTTGCCCAACTCTGTATCTACATGTAGGTAGGTTTTAGCTAGGTACGAGCAATTGGTAAGTGAAGAGAGAGTAGAACCTTTGAAACTTTTCATAAACAGGCCTAACAAAGAAAGGCTATGAAAGTGATGGCTAGTTATTTTAAGTGATGAACGATACAATATGTGCTCTATACAATATTTTCTGTTTGTTGTATTGCCAAAACTGAATGATAATCTTGTGTATCTGACATATACAACTTGGTAAGATAATCTATGCAGTGGCGGCTCCTTGTTTGGTTGTTTGGTTGCACAACCCCCAAGAAATAAAACAAAAAATTAATCACATTAATATTTTTTTAAATATCAGTTCATTATCAATATCAACCTCATTTCAATCCAAAATTATACGGCCAAGAATGTCCCCAAACGGTTGAAAAGCCGAAGAACATCAGCCCAACCTTCGCGCGCAGCATCTGGGAACGCACTGCTTCTGCAACCAGAGTCTTGTGCAGCTAATAGCATTGAAACTGGTGGGGAGTTTGTAACTTATGAGTTGCTATGACAACTCACATAAAGCCATCAGGTGCACAAAAGTTCTGCAACCCGCCACCGGGGCGCTAGGTTTTTGCCATCCAGAATGAATTTTTGTTCTGTCATATTTCATGTTTTGTTTAGTGAATAATACAAGACATTTTGAGGTTATGTGTTGTTCTCGTATTTTTGCTAGCTGTGTTTGGTGTTTATTTGTTTTAGATTGTGTTAATATATTTTAGTGTGTGTGTCTGGATTATACTAGTAATACGGAGAATGCGAAGTGAGTAAAGAGTAAAGTAGTATGTACTATACACATATGGTACATAGTTAAATCCATTACAATAGTTATTTTTACATTATTCTTCATAACTTGTAGCAATTTGAGTGGGCCTAAACAGAAAGTGTAGTGTTGATTAGACGCCAAACAAAAGCTGTTAATATTCTTTTCATAATTAATATTCGTGCCATTCGTGATTTAATTATAGTTTTAATGATAGACCACAACCTATTACCAAATTGTTTGAACCCATTATCCCAAATCTATTTTCAAACATCCATACAATTCAAATAATAGTTTTTGAACAAAAAAGGGTAGGCCAAGTTCCTAAATAGGATATGGGGCGAGTTCTTAAATTCGATTATGTTAATGTTATGTTAATTATAAAATTAAAATTCTGTTAAGTTTGCCCACCTGAAGAACAGACGGGTGGACTTTCTTTTTAAATGAGGTTAGTGATATTTAAACTTATAATGTGCCTGATTTCTATATTTATTCATGCATGTTTTAAATTGTTATTTTCAGTTCATTTAATATTTTATTGAATTTTAGTAGTACCCTTAACTGAAAGCTACAAATTTTTCACTTGTTCGTAATGGTAACCTAACCAATTTCACATCTGTTAATATTCCGATCATGAGAGAGTACGGCTGTAAAAGAGTTAAGATACACAGTATTTATACAGTAAGATATTTAAAACAAATTTAAATAAAATATATTTTATAAAAGAAAAATACAATAGTGTTACAAACCTGAACTCATTACCACACCATTCACACATGTATGGTTTAATACACATATGTATGCGTTCATGTATGTTAAGGCTAAGTTTAGTTGTCATTGCTTTTCCACAAAACCTACAAACAAACACTTTATTATGTTTCCCATGAAGTTTACTCGTATGCGTTATTAAATCCTGCCGAGAATTAAATGAAATATTACAGTGCTTGCAGAAGAGCTGATGGCCCATGCCTTCTTCATGTGTAGACCAGTGCTTAGCCTGTAACAATAATTTTTTTTTTTTAATAATTTGTGCCGATATCAGTGCACTTAGCAATTTACAATCTAAACAAATAATGTCATTCAAATCAAGAGAATTAGTGAAAATGAAGCTGCCAATCAAAACACCCAGGTTTTGCACTGGATGGTGTTATAACTTTTTTCTTCGGTTGTATCTAATTATTGAATATGATTTGTTCATCTTGTGAACACTACTAAGCACCAACTCTCATTAAGGCTCTTCTTTACCTTGAAGAAAACTCCCGAGTGTACAGTATGATTTCAATGCAAAAGGTCTGACTGAAGCCGCAAAATCGTTGAAACATGCATTCGTAATAACGAGTTTCGGATTCTATTTATAAATTAATAATCTGAGAAACTACTTTAAGTTATAAAGAAGGCTTTATATTTTTTACGTGTTAGCTTAAAATATGGAAATTATTGCTTAAAACTCCCAAAAAATGGGTTAAAAAGAATGGATTTTTACTCATTTAAACTGTTGATTAAAAGGAGTTGCCGACGATTTCTTTCAATTATGAGATATAAGACAAAAGCACAAAGCCTTTAAGAACAATTTAAGATATTTCACGACTCTTTAGGTTGAAAAACGGCGTCCGAAACACGTTAGTACGAAGTGCATATTTTTGCTGTTTTATGCAAGGTATAGAAGGCCCTTTACATATTATTAAAAGTAAATGTCAAAATATGCTTATTTTTAATGAAATTAAAAGAAATGTCAATATATTTATAAGTAATCAAAACATACTTGATTTACATCTATTCCGAAAACTTCACTTTGTAACAAATATCATTAATTAGTCTTTTAATATCAAACACGCTAAATCAATCTAAACTCAAAACATTATATCCAAATTAGTTTTATTGGAAAAAAATATAGGCAATTCTTAATCTTTAATCTTGGGTCAATTTATTATTACAAGCTTTAAACAATCGTTAGGTTAGAATGACAAGGTTTTAATTGACCATACCCTAGTTTTGAGAAAAAAGAGTTTGAAGTTTTTTTTTTATTGTACTGAAATTTGTTTTCCTATCAACTTGGTCTTAGTATTGATTTTTTACAGTTAGAACCTTGTCTTTAACAAAAGTTTAAAATTTATAGAAGACAAGGTTCCATCTAAGATATATTTACCCCAAAGATATTCTAAACGTAAGATTGTTAATATTTTACCTAAAACAAAACTAACTGCATTCAAAATTTGTTTTCTATTTAGAGGGGCTAAATTGTTCAATATTTTACTAAAGGAGATTCAGTTGTGCAGTACATTTGTTAATTTTTCAAAATCAGTAAGAGAATGGCTGTTTAGGATAAATGATATTGAGTATCTTTTAAAATAAATGTGGCTGTTATATTGTTTGTATGGAAATTATGTGTTTTGTTTAAGAAGATTGTAAATAGAATTATAAGTATGTCATAGGATTGATTAAGTTTAGATTTAAGTTTAGCTTTATATATTAATATTGTTTTTAGCAAGGAGGCTTATTATTATTTGTATTTTTGTTATTATTGATTACACCCTTTAGAATTAAAATTAAAATTTGTATTTAAAAATTAAAATAATTACTTTTTAAGTACTAAGTTTAAAGGGCACCTCAGAAAGATTTTATTCTTTCATTTTTTTTCTTGATAACTCATTTTATTTTCTTCATTAACTCAATAGGCCAGTCGGTAAAGGTCAATTTAGACCAAAAGTACCAGTAATTTGCAATACGGCTGAATTTTTTTTTATAAGTACATTAAAGTATGTAGATTAACATAAAAAAAGTTTAGCAGTCTATCGATTTCCCAAAGTCGAAAAAAAAAATCGATTATCATTTTTTTCTCGATTATCCTTAATATTTCGAGCTGGGATGAAGATAGAGGAAAATAAAAAATACCACCGTGTAGGGGAGGTATTTTTCAACAAAAAAGGTCATATGTATTTATTTCGTCCGAGCAATGGTTTGTCTGGAAAAAATTCGATAATGCAGGTATGTATTTTGCAGCCGGGGAAATCACTAAAAGGGACCATCTTATTCATATATGAAGCGTTGGCTCTTTCTAAATTGGCCGAATTTTAATATATCGAATTGAAACTTGACATAGGAGTTAAAATATATATTTTAAACATTTATGCTGAGTCTCAGCTTGTTATCTTGAAAATTAACCGATCTAGAGCCACTTGACTTATTAATGGGTTTCTCGATTTTAGGAGTACCAGACCCACCAATTCATTTTAAACAGCTCCAGTTTAGAAAATTTTCAAAATATCAACCTGAAAGTTTTTTTACAAGTTAAATATATATATTCAAACAAGTTCAAGGAGTATAAACCTTTTTCATTATTTACTTTTAAAAGCACAAGTAAATTAAAAAAGTATAATTTTAGACCTTTTTAGATTTTTCATCAAAACGCTTGAGTTGATCAGCTGCAGATTAGTCATTTTTTTAAATATAGCTTTTAAAATAAGTATAGCAAAAAACAATTGTATTTTTAACTTCTGTACCAATTTTTAAATCGATATGTTCAAAAATTTCGAAAATGGAGTCGTTGAATCCAAAAGTGTTATAGTTAAAACGAGATAGGTAAAACGGAAGACTATTTTCAAGCGCCTCGTTTTTAAAAATAACAAGAAAAAAATCGTTCATACTTACTAAGAATATTTATACTGGTGTACTCAACTTGTAAAACAAATTTGATGTTGATATTCCAAAAAGTTTCTAAACTGGAGCTGTTTAAAATGAATTGGTGGGTCCGGTACTCCTAAAATCGATAATCGAAATCGACTCCTAGATCGGGTAATTTTCAAGATAACAAGCTGAGACTCAGCATAAATGTTTAAAATATATATTTTAACTCCTATGTCAAGTTTCAATTCGATATATTAAAATTCGGCTGATTTAGAATGAGCCAACGCTTCATATATGAATAAGATGTTCCCATTTAGTGATTTCCCCGGCTGCAAAATACATACCTGCATTATCGAATTTTTTCCAGACAAACCATTGCTCGGACGAAATAAATACATATGTCCTTTTTTGTTGAAAAATACCTCCTCTACACGGTGGTATTTTTTATTTTCCTCTATCTTCATCCCAGCTCGAAATATTAAGGATAATCGAAAAAAAAATGATAATCGATTTTTTTTTTTCGACTTTGGGAAATCGATAGACTGGTAAACTTTTTTTATGTTAATCTACATACTTTAATGTACTTATAAAAAAAAATTCAGCCGTATTGCTAATTACTGGTAGTTGAAACCTATACCGACTGGGCTACAAGTGATAAAAAAAAATGGTAAATCCTAAGCAGGCTTATCCTAAGGATTACCTAGTTTTCCATGTGTTAAGTTATGTAGAAGAATTATAATTAGTTTGTTGTTTTGTTTTTTGTTTGCTGTAAATACAATGTTATAAAGTTATGTATGTATGTTACACATGGAAAATAAAAATATCTATCTATCTACTGTACTTAAAACCTTGTCCACCTCTGTGATTTAATCTTTTTAAAAAGATAAAATGAAATGTTTCTAACAGGCCAGATACAACCGTGTCATTCTTTGAGGCACATGGAAATCTGTAGCAACCAAATACAGTAGAACCATTTTATACCAAATTTCTATAAACTTATGTTGTAAGTTAGAACTTTGTACTTCTAGCAAATGGTTTATTAGACAACACAAAGCAATAAGAGTTAGTGCAAAATAAAGAGGAATTCAGATAGAACCTTGTCATGCCAATTGCTGAAAAATGCAATTTTGTTAGAACCTTGTCATTCTGGCCTAACACAATATTATTGATATACTTTTGGAAGTTGATTTTTCTATAACTAAAGAATATAAAAAAAATTCAAATTGCGACCTTTGAGCATTTTTAAGCTAAATATCAATTTTGACCTTGCCATTAAACCAAACTGAATGCCATTTTAAATTTTATCCTTTTTTACCTAAACAAAACATTTAAAAACTTCAACTAAATCCAATTTTGAAAGAAAAAATGGTTCAATCTTACAGCCATATTGGAAAATGTCATTGAAAAAGTTAGATTTATCACTTTAAAGCCCTCAAAAAAGAAAGGAAGTCTCTACGGAAGGTTGATGTAGATTTTGATCTTTCAAACAATACATTGGTGCCCACAAAATGGATTACAATAAACAAAGTATAAATTGTACATTTTAGGAACAATGGCATTTTTAATAGAATGCTTAATTTAAAGACAGAAAGAGGGGGTATCATACCACAATTATCTTGGCATTAAATCCGTTCAAATAACAAATTTAACAGCTGTAGCTCAGAATCAGATGGGGTTAGGGAATAATATTAAAAATAATATTAGCACTTTGGTTATTGGTTAGGAAGTGCTTGCGATGTTTCTTGACAGTAGTGCAGAGTGGAAGCAGGCAATGATAACTGCTAAGGTTTTTTGCCTTTAAAAAAAAGTAGTGCTGGGTCCCCGAATGATGCCCATCCAGAAGGGCAAAAGAGATTGCTTTGGGCTTCACGGAACTGGGATAGGGAAATTACCATTGTGATCCCAGAAAATACCCTTTTCATCACTCCGTACCGAAAGTAGCTACTTTCGATGTCAGCTGGTAGCAACGAAAACGATCGTTTCCCAAGCTCTAATTTAGAGCAAGGGAAAAACGATCAGCTGATTTTCCCTTGCTCTAAATTTGTTTTCCCTTGCTCTCAATTAGTTTTCCATTTGCCCGCTACGCACTCTGACGTCGCTTTGCCGTTTATTCTTACAATTTATATCAGCTGTTCAATACCAACTGCACAATAAACATAACCTTGAACTTCTAATTGTTACGTTGTTATGTAGGCTTATTATAGTAAATTTGTTATTATAAAAAAATGTTAATTGAGAAATATAATAGTTTGCATTTTACTGAGGTTTCTTCTTCAGCATTGTGTGTATTTTTGCGTCGTGATGAAAAGTACCGTTCATAACTTGTACCGAAAGTGATTTTCCGGCACTTGCTCCAATTATTCCCGTACTCGGCTTCGCCTCGTACGTGAAACTTGGGCGCGCACCGGAAAGTGCCACTTTCGGTACTAGTAATGAAATATACTATTTCAGAGCCTCATCTAACAATCTGCTGGCTCAAAAAATCCTAGGGAAAACAATAACATCAATCTAAATAGTACTAAGAGACATTGTTCTGCTTCCTGACATGTTTGAAAATGGCTGCAAAAAGTAAAGCATAAGGTTGCTGAATGACTGTGCCCTGCCTCATGCATCTTGTGCCACACAAAGGTTGATACCGATCTTGGGTTAGAACTCCTACTACAGCATGGTCTGAGTCTCTATGATTAGTTCCTGCCCATGAAGTCCAGGGCATTGGCAGCTGTATTCTTTGTAGAGGCAAAATTAAGAAATAAATGTCTCCTGATTTGAGTGATAACTGCCTCAAAAACAGCAGAAATTATGTTGAAAATAGTTTAAAATAATAAAAAGTTCAAACTAAAACATGAGGAGTTTTTTTATACAAAAATGGTAATGACCCTTTTCAAGCCTCATACAAATTAAAAAAAGTTTGATGTGAAGAAAAATGTATTTTGTTATTATTGTTGACATTACCACGAGTTACTTTGTTTAATTTAAACTAATTTTAGTAACAGTTGATTCACTTATGAAAATAGGTTGTAAAAAAACTAATCATATTTTATATTATATTATAGTGCTCTTACCAAATTAGAATGACGTTTATAAGTGCGGTCACATAAAGCACATTTGTAACCATAACTTTTGCTTTGCAAAATCAACCCTTCAAACTCATTCAACTGATTCTTATTGTCTTCGTTCATTTCTTGCTTTATGTTCATCTGAAATATGATTAAAATGACAGGTTTAAAGAAATATTACTTACAAATATAAGTAATAGTTGGCCTAATAAAATAATTCCGTTATTTTATACTTCTGATGAAGTTGTTCCAATTAAAAGTGAAATTGATTTTATAAACATATTGAGCTAGTATAGGCTTCATAGGGACAGTATAAGTGAAAAAGTGGCCTCTCAAACTGCTGACAATCGATGTTAATTTAAATTTGTATTTGAAACAATATAATATAAATAAATTTTATACATGGGCTTGTGAGATGAATAAAATAAAACTGAACTTTCACTTTAATTTATTTATTTGTGGCCTGAAAAAGAGGTTAATATTGTTCTCGGTTTAACGTAAAAATACGTCAAGCAATTTTTATTTTATTATCATGGAAATTCATGTTTATTAAAAGGTTTTAATTTGATCACAAGTCGTATGAATTCATTACATATTGTTGACATGAGGTGATATGAGTGGGGTTGGAGGATTTTGAAAATAAGTTTTCTAAGGTTTTCATAAAAGATGAATATCTTTCCCGAGAACAGAGTTCGGCTATCTCTTTCCGTCTTTTAAATAATATAAAATTATAACAGTAACCTAACATTTAAAATGCATCAGCTGATTTTTATTTTCTTATCACAGAAATTCATGGTTTTTAAAGGGCATCAATTTGATATATCACAAGCCATATATGTCCATTACAAATTTTTAGTGCGGGGGCATAAGGGGAACGGGTAGGTTTGGGATTTTGTAAATAAGTTCTCTAAGGTTCCCATTGATGGTGAATAACTGTCCCTAGATCGGATTTTGCATAACTCTTTCCAAGGGCGTAACCAGGATCAAAACTAGAGGGGGGCAAGCCATGGTCATTCAAGTTAGGTTAGGTTAGTAAATAATTGAGTACAATTGTACGGTAATTTCGATCAACAATAAAGTAACGATAAATTACCCTAATTTTATAATTTTCAATAGTGCAAGTATTTTTTTTTTATTATTAAAATAGTTATTTCAATAATTGTAATAAATTCCAGCAATAAAATTTAATAACAATTTATTTTTTTGCTTCCAGGGGGGGGCAGGTGCCCCCCTCTGCCCCTCTCTGGGTACGCCCATGACTCTTTCTGTCTTTTAAATAATATATAGTTAAAAAAATAACTTACAAAATAACATTTTTGAGCGCAACAAACGAGTGCGTTGCCTGATTTTCATTGTCTTACCACAGAAATTCATGGTTTTTTAAGGGGCTTTCCAATGAATGTCACAAGATATTGGTTGCCATTTAAAAAAATTAAGTTGCCTCTTTAACCCCTCTTTCAAAAGGGGGCAAAATTTTGAACCTTCCTTAAACACAAGAAACATTTTTATAATAGGTATGGCAGAGGTTTTACGTTGATATAGCAATCTATTTAAATTATGTCGAGGTGTATCACGACTTATTTTGCACTCTGTATATTATTTTTCTCATTACATAATGACACTTAGGCCTAACAAACAAAAACACTACACAAAGTCCTGAAAAACAATATTTTCATAAAAAATTTGACTTTGTGAAGAAAATAAACACTTTGAGCCTTCAGAGTAACTATCATTAGATGGCAGCACACATTTTAATCTCTCGGAGCGCCTAACACCGGGCTACTGAGAGACATCTAAAGACGCATAGTTTTTTGTCAAAAATATTGTTTCCCAATGCTTTGTTTAGTATGTGTGTTTGTGAAAGTGTTATTATGTGGTGAGAAATATATTTCATAGAATACAACTTGAAACAGATTCTCACAGCTACTAGGTTTATTTACTCAACTACGTTTATCGCCACTTTTAGTGATGCACAAGCAAAAATAATCAAACTCTAACTCAGTTAACCCTTTGAAGACCAAGACGTGATCAAATTTGAAAAAAAATATATATTTCTTTATTTTTGTGATTAACTAAGGTTGTTTAGTAAAAACACTTTTTATTACTGTTTTTTTTTTAGTAAATATATATATGTATATACATGTATAAATACCTTAGTAAAATGATGCAAAACAGCCCCAGCCAGAGACCAGATATCTAGTCATATCCCGTCAGCTTGGAAGCGAGCCAACCACCGTTTGCTTTACTTCCGCCCTCCTACCCTCAAACCACAGATATGATTAGATATCTGGTCTCCCTAGCCTAGATTCGAACCCAGCATCTTCTGATCAACGTTATCCACTAAGCTTGATTAAAGAAAACTGACAAATTAACAAAACTTCAGTTACTTTACTATCGGTATAAATATTACGTGCAAAGTAAAAGAGTTTATCAGCACCATCTAGGAGTGGTTATAGGAAGTTTGCTTGGTTGCTCTTAAGTTTGAATCTGTATAATTTGTATTCGTGAGAGGTTTATAATAATAACTTAGATCAGTTCTTACTTATTATTAAGTTAAGTAATTAATTTAAAGCAATATGCTACCCTTTTTATAAAAAATACTGACAAATGAAAGACTAGAACATGTTTTAAAAAATTGGGGAAATCACACCATATAAATTGCCAATTGAAAGCAAGCACTAGCCAAGCAAGTCGTGCTTTCTGGTGGCATTTGTTGAAACTAGGTGTAGACCTGATGTTTTACAGAACTGCAATGGTACTCTAAAGTACCTCCAGGCCTCAACTTGTAAATAAAGCCACTGTTACCTTTTATAAAGACAGTTGAATTGGGTGGTATTTAAAAGTACCGTCGGTCATCAAAGGGTTAACCATAACATTCTTGATAATCTAAACAATTTCATCGTCTGTACTACCTCCAGACCCAATTAGTTTGGGTTGAGCCGTATACTTACTTTCCTAAGTATAAAGAAAATGCGATATCACAATTAGCTGAACATATACAATACCGTTTTATTTCATAAAGGTTTTAAATAAGAAATTATTTAAACCTAAGTATAAAATAATTACTTATGATAGCAACAACATGCTTGTTGGAGATACTTTAAAATCAAATTATATGGATCAGCAATATTTATTGTTTGTCTTTGATTGAATTTGTCTTCTAATGACTGACCTATAATGCTCTATTGATTGTGTTGATAACATAACAGACTTTCAATTAAAATCAAATTAATAATGATATTGTAATTTAAATACAGATATGTACTTACACATGAGTGGCTCATTAAACTTTCAGGACTATTCCACGAACTCTCACAGATGTAACAAAACCAGTCATCAGTTTTATGTTTCTGCAAATCAATAAAATAATTAAATATAACAGAACTATGCAGTCGTTATTTAAAAAATAACATAACATTTCTGTTTCGGCTAACTAAAGACTACACATAATATATAGTACGAGTTCTGATCAAGAAGTTCTAGAATTGATTGTATTATAGCGGCAACCAGTTGAACTGGGAATGAATTGTGTTCCTCGGCTCATGAGAGAGGATCAAAAACCACAGTGGGTTTGAAGCCTGTTAGGATTTTGTTGATATGGCACCATCAATGATGACACACTAAAAAAGGTGATGAAACATCGGTACACGGTTATGATGTAGTGACTAAAACCCAGTCATCACAACAAAAAGGGAAAATTTCTCCGAAATAAAAACAATCACGTCTGTTAAGACCCTTTTGGCCTTTTTGTACCCTTATTCTCCCGGGATTTGGAAACTGCCAATTTCTTTGTATTCCCCAGGATCAACTCCCCCACTCAAGGAATGAAGATTTAACACAACTGAGGAGATAATACAAAATCTAAAGAGGAACTAACAGTATTCAGGAAGACACATTTTCTATTTGCTTCCAACAGTAGACGCACTGTTGAGAGAAGAGTGTGACTAAACAGGAAGAGGATTTTGAATGGAATAAGATTAAATAAGTAGTTACGGAACTTTTATTTTTAACCTTGTAGAGTATTATAATATACAGAGTAACTTGCTTATTTGTTTAGTGTAATGCAAATCAGTCAGTATAGTTAAAGTACAAATACATTTTTTAGTTTTTTTTTAAACAGTAGTTTAAACGTACCTCTTTATGTCGTTGGAACACATCACTGGATGAAAATGTTTTGAAGCACAGAGGACAATAGATTTTGTATAAGCACTTCTGTGCATTATGACGAATGAGATTACATGCTGAAGTAAACTCTTCTTGACATTCTGTACATTTGTTCTGTTTTTCAATCTTGTGAGTTTTGTATTCATTAACTGATGAGAAAACTTTTCCTAACAAACAAAAATACATTTTTAAATAGCAAATTATATATATATTTTTTTTTTTTGAAGAAATAAATAAGCTTTTGGTTGAAAAAACATATCTCTTAAAACCAAGTAGGAAAAAAGTAAAAGTTATACTAAGCCGGGTCCACAACTAGCAAATGCTTGGAGAAACAATTTGTTAAAGTTTGTGCAAGCATTCTCTTTGACAATGAGGAAACAGCAAATGAAATATCTTCACCGTTGACGTCTATTTTTTCAACAAAAAGTTCAAGACGCAGTCGGTTGCAGTGGGAGTGTTAGTGGCATTGACGGTTGCAGTGGCAGTGGCAAAGTTAAATCTTTTCTTTAGCTACAATAAGCCCTACCATGTTAGCAAGTATTTCAAAATCAGTGTTAGATATTTGTGTAAAATTTGTAAACAAACAGTCAGCTGTAAAATCTGTGTATACATTTTCTCAACTATATTCATTACTTTTTAGTAAGAAATGCCACCACATACAAGGTCGAGGATGATAAATAACCACAAATGCTGCGGCTATGCAAGCTAGTCGATGGTACACCATAACAACATTCATCATTTTTCAACATATTGGCCCACGGATTGGAGAATTTGATCAATAAATTAACTAATAATTAACACCTGTTTTTTTGTCTTATCCAATCCTAAAATCACTTTGTAATTACCGCGGTTTCGGGTAACCTAAGTACCCATCTTCAGATCACAGAAATAATTAAAGTAAATCCCTTAATTAGGTCGTCAAATACATTAAAGTCATTACACAAAACAAAAATCACAGAAACACGTCACGAAACATATTAAAACACTTTTTAAAAAACACATATTAAAAACATGGATTAGGCCTAATCACGCTAACCAGTCACGGTAAAGAGTGTTTTAATATGTTTCGTGACGTGTTTTTGTGATTTTTGTTTTGGGTAATGACTTTAATGTATTTGATGACCTAATGAAAGGATTTATTTTAATTATTTCTGTGATCTTAAGATGGGTACTTAGGTAACCCGAAACTGCGGTAATCACAAAGTGATTTTAGGATTGGATATGACAAACAAGCAGGTATTGTACCTAGTTAATTTATTGATACTATTCATCACCATGATTTCGCACAAAAGCCACTAACTCAACTGATCACGGTACTACAGTAAAACAATTAGTGTGTTTCCCCACTAAGTTCAGGAAACACTTGCCAAAACATTGATTTATTTGTTTGTCAAACAAATTTATTTATATACATTCACATTGGCCTCACCAGCAGTGAGATTGAAGTATGTAATACAATATACAACTCAAAACAATAAAAGGACACGTTTATACAAATTCTTAAAATGAACATTTCATTAATAGTTTTATGAACAATTATAATTTTACATCAACAGCTTTAAATGAATGAATTTTTAGATCACAACTTAAGTGCCTCACCTACACTTCAAAAACTCAGATACAGATTAGAACCCCTTACAAATAAGGTACTCTTGCAATTTGTGAAGGGTTTGTCCCAGTTCCTGAAAACAAACATGTTTGCCGAATATTTTGCATAGTGTGGACCTGGCTACAGCAAAATTCACTTTCAAAACATATTTTAGCCTAAAAATACAAATACAAAACTGTTTGTATAGTCAGGATTGTTTTGTAAAAAGTTTGCACAAATTTAATACCACGGTTTTCGAATATAACTCATATACAATAACAATTCAAACGCCTCACTAATTACAAAAAAAAAAAAAAAAAAAAAAAAAACAGTTTTTTCACTTATCAGTTTGTTTAATAATATAATTTTCTTAAAAATTTTACTTTACTAACATTGCTCCTCTTTTCTACTTTAAAAGAATTATTTATTCCTTTATAAAACTATTTAGCGAGTGACTGCTGAAGTAGACAAGTAACCTGTCCGAGTGTCCGTGATAAATAAAAAACAAATTGTGTCATATTAATTCATCCAAGGTTTTGAGTACTTACTCCAGTCTTGTGACTTATTTGTAACTATATGTTAACGCATTTCAGAACGTATGTTCTATCTTCAGACTAGCTCGTGAGAGGTCATTAAAAGACTAAAACATTACAAAACTTATACATCACAAACAATTAACATAAAGATACTCGACAGGTGTGCACCAAAGGTTCAGGAACGACTCACGAGCGAGTCTGAAGTTCTGAAACGAATTACAAATAAGTTACAAGACACAGTAAGAACTCAAAAACTTAGATTAAAATCTGTGATTTGGATACTATTACTTAAAAATGAGTTTTAATAATTTGATGTTTGTTCTGTTTAAATATACGAGCCATGAACATTTATATCAAATACTATTTGAGAGATTATAAAACTTACATACCACAAATAGAACAAACTGTATGAAAAACAGTTCCAAGAGCAGGTTCCATTGAAATATCATTTTCCTCTACTTCTTTTTCAATGTGAGCGTTCAATGAAAATGCATTGGAGAACATTTCTCCGCAAAAGTCACATGTAACTGGGCCTTCTAGATTTAGTATTGGCAAGTTCCTTCTTCAACAACAATTACAAGAGTAAGAACAAATCTCAAATTTTTTTACTTATTAATACAGCAAACTTGGAAACATATAATTTTAAATAAAAAAATGTTGCGCTAAGACTTAGTTTATTAAAAAATAAATAAAAAGAAGGCTAATTGAACAATTATAAAAACTTGATTCGTGTTATCATAGTAGGTACATATTAAGTCAGTCCTTGTATAGAATTCATAAAAGTTTAAATGAAATTGAAACTACTTTAAACGACTTCATTTCACGTATTGAATACCTAATTTGCATGGCAAAATGATTTAAAACTTGACTGTAAAATATGTTCAGTATACTATTCAACATTTTTGCTGCAAACTACGACTATGCAGTAAGTACAACCATAATGCAGTGTGTAAATCAATTCTACAACAGTTCCATTCTAATAAAAAATTAATTTGTTTATAATCCAAGTATGTTGTTCTTGTATAGGTATTCTCTCTTGTTGTGTTTCTCTCATTGTTTATGATTTTAAGGTTTTTTATTTATAAGGTGTGATAAAAAAATACAGTGAATTAATTTTTATAGCAGCAACTGCTGACGCTACATTCATTTGATCTAATATGTCCGATAACCTGATCTGTGGAGACTGGCAGTGTCTAGTTTGAATACGTTCTGAATTGTCAGTCAGCTTACAAATCGGCTAGAGAAAGGTTGTGTTTATGGTAACTGTTGTGCATCATGGATTTCGAACAACACATTAACGTTTGTTTCAAGTTGCAAAAAAGCGCCAAAGAATCTCATGAAATGTTTAAATCAAGTGTTTGGGGATAATGTGGTAACTCTGAAGACTGATTACAAGTGGTATGAGTGATTTAAAAGCGGAAATAAGCCGGTCGAAAACGGGGAACAGTCAAAACGTCCTTCAATCTCAAAAACAGATGAAAATTTGCAAAAAGTGGCCAAACTTGTTCGATCAAACATTAGAATGACTATTCGAAGAACTTAACATCTCGTACGGAACCATGCAAAACATTTTAGTCGATAATTTGTAAATGAGATGAGTGAGTAAAAAATTTTTGACCAGACTTTTGACTGATGAACAGAAGGAAAATCATGTTTCAGTTTGCACGGAACTGTAGCATCGCCTTTATGCAGATCTAGACTTCATGACCAAAATTATAACTGGAGAAGTTTTGTCTATGGCTATGACCTTGAGATGAAAATTCAGTAAATGGAAAACCAGTAACTCTCCTCACCCTACAAAGGCATGTCAGTCAAAATCGAACATCAAGGTCATGCTCATTGTTTTTTTTTTTTTTTTTTTTTTTTTTTTTAGTGATGACATAGTGTAATTTATTAGCATTTAGTATTTTAGAAACTTTGCTAATTAAATGTTAGATTTCCTCTAACATTGTTCTAAAAACAAACTAACCTCTATTATACTAAAATAATACAG